>PVKA01024314.1:0-34406 GCA_004027165.1 Ctenomys sociabilis | reverse complement strand
AGTAAGCAGCTACACTCTTAATTCACTGATAAGAGATATCTGCTAAAATAATATCTGTAAATATAATATCATGTATGCACCTTGTACAATACCAAAACATTATGAAAACAGTTTGCAATGTATTAATTTGTTGAATCTGTATTGTTAAGGTGTCTTGAAACTGTCTGATTGACATTTGTAGTTCAATAAAATAAAAAAACTTCTTTGAATAACTCACTATTGTTGTGGAATGCTGGACTGTGTTGGATTGTGTTGTCGAGTTCAAGCACCTAAGTTAGTTGAATGACAATGGAGTGCCCATCTTTGACAGGTGTAGAAAAAGGAAGGGGTGTAGAAAGAAAAAATCATGATGTGTGTGTATAGACAGTACAGTTGGGATAGATAACGCTGTGCTTCTACATAATCCTATGAGAGGCAAGATCTGCACTAATGGTCTTTAGACAGGATATTATGTCAGCTTCTAGTACTATGCTCATCCATTAGGAAAATAATTGCATGTTTTTAATCCCAGCACCTCACACTCTAGATTCACCCACCTCTGAAAAAGCCTTATGAAGCCTTGGTGGCCAACTACACACAATGCATGACAAAGTGTAAGATCGTAGTTCTGGCACGACTGTATTTTTGTGTGTGAGGACTCTCTCTCTCTCTCTCTCTCTCTCTCTCTCTCTCTCTCTCTCTCTCTCTCTTTGGTGGAACCAGGGATTGAACTCAGGCCCTTGTGCTTTCCAGGCAAATACTTATTCTTTTGAGCCATCTCCCCATCCCCAAGAACTTTCTCTTTGACTTGCATCTGGCCATCTTTTTACTGTGTCCTTAGAACACAGCCCTTTCTGGTTCTCCCAGTAGCTCTTCCTCTTAGTAGGACACTACTACTACTATGTGAGGGCTCAATACTGATCAATCATAAGTATATTTTAAAGGGTCTGTTTTTAATACAGTAACATTGGGCTATAGGGCCTCAATGTATAGACTTTGGAATACAAGGAAGTCTACTACAGAAGACTTTTCATGCATTCTCAGTTCTTCTGCTGCCTCTGTGGGAGTTGTCATCGGCAGCAGTATCCTGTTGCTGCCTCCTTCATACCTGTCCGGATGTTTTAAAATGACCTGTTCCTTTCAGAGGAGGTATAAAAAAATAAAGATCCCAAGTTCAAATTTAACATCCTTATTTTTCTCTTCCCCTCACAATCATTGAGGAAATTTTGTCACCTGAGTCATCTAATCTTTATTCCTAATATAAGATAAATTTTTTTTAAAGGTTTATTTATTTATTTTTTTTCTTTTGGCAGAACCAGGGATTGAACTCAGGCCCTTGTGCTTGCCAGGGAAGCACTTATTCAGCTAAGCCATCTCCCTGGCCCCGATAAGATAAATTTAGAAGTTGCTTTTTCTCTAAATAAGTGGGCTGGTAAGCTTCTTGTCAAGTGTAAATATACATTGGCATTGTTGTACTAAGAGGAATTACCTCCCCAGGGCCTAGAGACTGAGTACCCACAAGCCCCACGGCAGGGAGAATCACAGAGAAAGACGTATGTTAGAAATTATCTTCTAAAAACTCTTCCTCACCTACCAAATAATGTTCATGCATGGATATACAAGAGATTTAGTGTCGTCTTTTTTGTTTCTCTGGAGCTTATAGAAGTATAGCATTTGTGTGAATGTTAGCCAGTGATATATATTGATATCTATATCAACATCTATAAATATCAATATCTATCTATATCTGTATCTATATCTATATCTACATGGGTCTCACTACATAGCTCAGGCTGGCCTTGAGCTCACTTTGTACCCTAGGCTTGTCTCAAATTTGCAACAATCCTGCTTCAGCCTCTTGAGTGCTGGAATTACAGGCATATGCTACCATGCCTAGCCCTGTATTTATATTTTAATAATGATCAGAATGTGATATAATCATAATACTGGAAACTCTGAATATTGTATCGGGGTTGTCCTAGAGAAGTTAGGAAATTAATGATGACCCACTAAATGGGAACAAAGAAAGTGTATTTATCCAGCATGTGCTTTACCAATTGTGTCGTCACTGTCACTTGAATTTTGACAGGAATTCAAAGTCAGGCAGAGGAGTGGGAGAAGCTTAGAGTAAGAAAAGGAAGGATTTCAGTGTGCTTGGATTGGAGGTTATTGTGTGAGCTGTGCACAGCCTCACCAGAACACAGCATCCTTTGTGAATGGTTAGGACTAAAGGATTGCATTTTCCTCCTTCTTCTCCTCCTCCTTCTTCTCCACCTTCTTCTCCTACAATTGTAAGGGAGGACAAATATTTGAGAACTGTTATGGTTTAGATAAAAAAAATTCACCAATAATCTCAAGTTTGCAGGTGGGGCTTGGTCACAAGATGGGTTACTGAGAGCATGACTTGGGATGGTATAGTCTTTTTTCTTTTTTAAGACAAGATCTCATTATGTAGTTGAGGCTGGCTTTGAACTCATTATCCCAGGCTGGCCTTGAGCTTCTGGTGATTATCCTGCCTCAACCTCCAAAGTGCTGGGAGTCCATGCTTGTGTACACCATCAGCTGGAAAGGTCTATTCTTATCCCTGGCTCTTCTCTTCTCTGTCTACCTCATAGTCACTGTGGGAACAGCTGTCCTCTGCCCTGTACTCTGCCATGCCAATTCTGCCTCAGTGCCAGTGGACCATAAACTGAATCCATTGAAATTATGATCAAAATAAGCCTCTACTTCTTTAAGTTGAGGATTTTGAGTGCTTTGTCCTAGTGTCAAGAAAGTGACTAATATAGGAAATTTTCAGTTACTTTCTCTCTCTCTCTCTCTCTCTCTCTCTCTCTCTCTCTCTCTCTCTCTCTCTCTCTCTTTTTGTTTTGGTGGAACCGGGGATTGAACTCAGGCCCTTGCACTTGCCAGGAAAGTGCTTATTCTACTGAGCCATCTCCCTGGCCCCTTTGGTTACTTTTAAAGGGCTGTCAAGTTTGAACTAATTGCTACTGGTCTTTCTAGATCAGAAATAGTGATGGCTGAGTGACTGGGAGATAGAAGGCCGGCAATCTATAGAGAGATGGTGGATTCTTTTATGGGGCTTTTAACTGCAGGTTGCAGGCCAGAGCTCTGTTTGTGTATGGCCTGGTTAGAATACATCTACATATTCGGTCTCTCAGGAGTTGGTTGAATTCTCTTCTGATCCCTTCTTCTTCCTTGCATTACTGTTATGTCATGATATGCACTCAAAACCTCATGTGGTCATTGGTGGGACTTTCCAAAGGTGGCTGTGTCTAGAGTGTGTGATGCTGGGACAAAGGTGTGTGATTACTAAACTTTCTCACTGATTGCTTTGGTGTAGCTCTAGGTGTGGATAAGGGGAAGGCACACCCTGGGTGGGAGCGCCACCTGCCCCAAGGGTGTGTAGCTTGGGTAGAATATAAGGGACATAAAAGGCTGCTACTGCTGCTGCTGCTGCTGCTGCTGCTTTGCTGCTTCCATGTTTTGCTGCCTCCCATGAATTCCTTCTGGCAGGGACCATTTCTTAAATTTAAAATAAATAAATAAAGAAGAATGTGCCATTCCAAATCATACTCCCAGTATCCCATCTCTTTGACCAGGCCCCACTTGCAAACATGAAGTTTTTGGTGAATATTTTTTTATCTAAACCATAACAGTTCACTAATATTTGTCCTCACTTCCAACTGAAGCAGAAGCAGAAGCAGAAGCAGAAGCAGAAGAAGAAGAAGAAGAAGAAGAAGAAGAAGAAGAAGAAGAAGAAGAAGAAGAAGAAGAAGAAGAAGAAGAAGAAGAACAACAACAACAACAACAGCAACAACAACAACAACAGCATGAACAAGAAGAAGAAGAATTTACCTCTAACCAGTAACAAAGGGTGCTTCAGTTCATAATAGTCAAGAGGTAGAATCAGTTGATTTGTTCTTTGGTGGATAAGTAAAAAAATACGGTGGCACATACAACAGAATATTAATCATCTCTAAAAATAGAGATCCTATCATTTGCAGTGACATGGATGAAATTGAGGACATCATATTAAAAGAAATGGCCCAGGCATAGGAAGAAGCATAGTGAATGTCCTCACTCATATGTGGGAGCTAAAATGTTCCAATAGACAGTAGTCACGGAAGGATAAGAGGAAGTGGATTAAGGGCACCACAATAAGGTTATAGAGGAGGGATAAGTTCTAGTGTTCTTCAGCACACTAGGGCAACTGCAGTTCACAGCAACTGATTATCTTATATTGAATGGCCCCAACAAAAGGAAGTGATACATGTTTAAGAAGATGGAAGTGATACTTCATCTGAGTTGGTCATTACACATTGCATATATGCATCAGGTTATTACACTGTGTGCCAGAAATATGTGTTGTTTTTATGTGTCAATCACAAAAGGAAAAGTTAAAGGGAGCTGACTCTGGTAATATATACTTGTAATCTCAGAACTCTGGGAAGCTGAAACAAGAGGACTACAGGTCAGAGCCCAGGGTGGGCATGTTAGAAATACCTTGTCTCAAAATGAAAAATAATAAATAAAGACTGTGTATATCAATATTTAGAAATGAAAAATAAATAAATAAATAAATAAATAAATAAATAAATAAATAAATAAAATTTAAAAAGGGGGAGGAAAAGAAATGTCTGTAAATTTTAGAAAATAATATATTTTGGGTCAAACATAATACTTTCTCCAAAATAGAGCACATATTAATTAACAAACCACAGCTAAGTAAATGCAAAAGAACCAATATTTTGCCATTCATATTATCAGATCACAGTGCAATGTAACTAGAAATCAATAGCCAAAGGTACCTCAGAAACTATGCAAACATATGGAAATTAAGTAATGCAATTGTGAATAATCGTTATTCACAATAACGTTACTTAATTTCCATACAAAGGTCTCAGAAAACAAGTAATAATTCAAACCCAGAGCTTGTAGAAGAAAGGAAATTATAAAAATCAGAATAGAAGCTAATGAAATAAAGGCTTCATCTCAGGGATACAGGGATGGTTCAAAAATATGAAAGTCAATGAATGAAATTTATCATATAAACAGAAGCAAGAATAAACATCACATGATCATCTCAATAGATGCAGAAAAAAACATTTGATAAAATCTAACATTCGTTCATCACCAAACCTGGAAGAAAATAGGTACTAAAATAAAATCAAAATGGATTAAAGATGTAAATGTTAGAAGAGAAGCAATCTGTTAAAAGATAAAATGAGCACAGCTCTTCAATACACTGGCACAGGCAAGGACTTGCTGGATAGAACCTCAGTGGTACAAGAATAATATCAAGAATCAACAAATGGAATCATATTAAATCAAAAAGCATCTATATAGCATAAGAAATAAACATCAGAATGAAGAGATAGATGGAGTACTCTGCAGAGAGGGGCACTGTTTTGGCTAACTATTGCACAGAGGAGTAACATCAAAACTATATAAAAACCAAAAAAAT
This sequence comes from Ctenomys sociabilis, assembly GCA_004027165.1. Classification (NCBI taxonomy): domain Eukaryota; kingdom Metazoa; phylum Chordata; class Mammalia; order Rodentia; family Ctenomyidae; genus Ctenomys; species Ctenomys sociabilis. The sequence goes on along the minus strand of PVKA01024314.1, from coordinate 28,960 downwards.
TAGGCACCCCTGAGATAAATGACCCAGTCTCAAAAATGGACAACTGAAAGAAGTAGAAACTTCTCAAAAGATTACAGATGGCCAGTAAATACTTGAAAAAAGTGCTCATCATTGCTGCCCATCAGATAATTGCAGACTGATACTATACTAATAACCATCTTACCCCAGAAAGAATGGCTATCATAAAAAATTCTAATACTAAAAATGCTGATAAGGATGTGGAGAGAAAGGACCCCCTCATATTGTTGGTGAGAATGTAAATTAGTACACCCACTATGAAAATCAGTGTAAAGAGTCCTCAAAAAATCAAAACAGAAATTCTATTTGACTCAGATATCCCCCTTTAGGTATCTTCCCTGAAGAGTCACTATCATGATTGTTCAGTGATACATGTGTACCCCGTTTAGAGCAATGCAGTTTATTATGCTAGAACCTGGAAACAGCATATAGGCCCTTCAGCAGAAGATTGGATAAGGACAGATGGGGGATTATACATGGTGGATCATCAGATTGCCGTAAGGAAAAATAAATTTGAGGCATTCATAAGTAATGGGTCATAACTTGAGAACATAATGTTAAGCAACAGAAGTGAAATACACAAGCTCACTATTGCATAGTTTCTCTTGTATAAGAAACCATACACACACACACACACACACACACACACACACACACAGGGCAAAACAGGGAATAGGGAGAAGCTCAAAAACTTCCCCAAAGTACAAAGTCCATCACTTAAAAAATATTTCAATACGTGTGCTAATCATTTATACTACTAATTTACCTTAGTTTCTTGAAAAGAAAAGTTTTGTGCAACTATTGTTTTATAAGAAACTTTTTGAGTGCTGGCCAAATAACTCAGTGGATTAAAGCACCTGCAAGCAGGCACAGGGGTCGGGGGTGTCTATCCTCATGCCTGCTGTGCTGACACTGACTCCGGGGCACTCAGACACAGTTGGGAGTGGTGGTGCGTGCCTGTAATCCCAGCTCTTGGGAGGCTGTAAACAGGTGGATCACTAGGATTGTGATCTAGTGAGACCCTGAACACCCTGTAGACCCTTCCCTAAAATACAAATAAAAAACATTTTGGTTTATATCTTGTACTCTGAGTAACTAGCTGGAAGATAATAATTCATAGTATAACAACTATTCATACTCTCTTAATATTTTGAAAAAAGAAGATAACAGATTGATGTGGTAACTCAAAACTCAAAACAGAGATGGTGACAGTAAGAGATGTTCCCTCTGCTCCCTTTCATTTCATGCTGTTGCAGAACACTAAGAAACCAATCACCATTACTGCATCTTATTTAAAAATGAGTATGGCAGGCCTTTCTAGATTTTTTTTTAAAGATGAAAATAGAGCAGATATGAATAACAATTTTCATTTTTATACATTCACATAAAACTGATGGAGTACTATGAATGCTGTTTTCTATCTTGTTTTTATTTTATTTAATGTTGTGGAAATTTTCCATATTTTCTATAGAGGGTACCACATCTTCCTCTTTTTAAAATAACTATGATACAGTATTGTCTTCTTTCAACCACCCACTATTTAATTAGTTTCATCTCCATAAACAGTGAAATTTCTAGGTTTTTTTTTTTGTATAAAACACTTATAATGAATAAACTTGTGTATAGGCCCCTTTGCACCCATATGTACATGCATACAATAAATCCCAAGAGGCGAGACTGAAGGGTGAAAGCCAGCACTCCGGCAGTTTTCATTGCTGTGGCTAAAGGGCCCTTCCTGGAAGTCACACTGCTTCACATTGCCACCAGCAGCTTCTGAAGTGCAGACCTGATCCAACCATTAATTTCTCAAATAGTTGATTAAAGGTCTTCAGTGTGGCAGTCGTAGAGCTGCATCTGAGGTAGGAAAGTGGCTGCGAGCAGCTTCACTCTTCCTGTCCTTGTTCACCTGCATGGACAAATGTGCTCCCTATGGGTATGACATGGGGCCTAAGAGGACAGGAAATCTGCTCCAGATTTACTCTAGCTGAGCCCTTGCAACTGCTGCTGGTCTGTTGTTCCTGATGGCTTTGGTCATGGCTGTCCATTGATTCTGCTTCCCGGTGCCGTTGCTGAGGTCTGTCCCTCCATAGCTGCCCTATGGTGAGGCTCTGCCTCTGGCAAGGAAAGTTAAGCTTTTAAGTCTGGAATCTTAGGCACAGGGCCAGCAAGGAGCACAGGAAACAAGTCTGAGCTGCACAGACCAGCTTGAGCTGCCCAACTCTGGCTGCTTCAGGCTCTTGGAGCTGTCCCTGCCTGTGTGGGCTCATCCTCCCAAACTTTACTCATCACTTAGATGTTTGCTTCAGCCCTAGAACACGGGTCCCAAATTTAACTGTGTACACAGGTCATCTAGATAACATAGATGACATGGGGCTGGGTAAGCCCAGGGAGGTGCAGGGAGCAGTGATAACATTAAAACACAAACCACTTACCACTTGCCAGGTAGGAATTCTGAATCCAAGAAGTCTGTCATGGTTTGGGGTTTTCACAAGGTGAACAATATAATTTAGGACACATTTTATAATATAATTTTATAAGGAATCACCCAAGAATCATACACAAGAAATATAGGAAAGGCCTGAAAGTCAGTGGTGGAGGCTAGAAAGTCTGTGCTGCTGGGATAAAGGATCTGTGCTAGCAGGCTGGGGGATCTGAACTGCAGCCAGGAAGCAATGCTCCAGGTAAGCACCAGAGCTCCCCCAAAGGCACCACAGCCATCTCCAACAACAGTGACGGCCCGAGCTCCTCCAGCAGTGAGGAAAGCTGAATTCTCTTCAGGAAAGTCCATGTGACAGGCTTCCCCAGGAGCCTGAGCAGGTGCCCATCTGACCCTCCAGACCCAGGAAATGATGCTCAAGACCAAAGCTTCTCAGAGTTTACTAGGAAAGCCTGCATGACAAGGTCTTTCAGTAGAACAGCCTGAGAAAACTAACAGCCTTCAACAGCTTCTTCAAAGAGCATCCCCAACAGTGTCCACGCAGCTTCTGCTTTGCCTTTTATGCTGCTGGCAACAACCCTCAGGTAGGCCTCCCACACCCAGAGCCACACTAGTTCAGTTCAGCTGGGTATAAGGAGTTGACCACCCGTTAGCTATCCACTATAAAGCCAGAATTTTTGATAACTTTGAGAGACACCATAACAGGTTTCTGATGTTAAATTCTGCAGTGTTGAAATGGTGGCAACTAATTAACATTGGATAACATCTACGGTAACAGTTCAAAGCACTCCCCCCTTGCATACCCTAGGGTATGGGTTAGTTCCTGCACCCCACTTTACAGCCCTGCCCTATGTCTCAGTGATTGTCCAGCCATCAATCTCATGATTATCACTGGTCCTGAGCAATGGGCACTAGGCTGAAGGTGCTACTTTGTAGGATTATTGGTTTGCAATAAGTTTACTTGGACAATTCTCTATTCCATAAAGTCATGATCCATTTTTCAAGTCATAAAATTACAATAAAAACTTTATGACTCCCAAGAAAACAGGATTTTATCACCTTTCCCTACCATGTCTATTTGTTATGAGGCTTAAATCTACCCCAGGGAGATGAGAGCTTCTGGTTGCATTTATGGATCTTCAGAAATTGCTTCTCCCTGGAAAGATTTGCACAGTATCATGTTTGGCCATCCTTCCCATTGCTCTCAGACCTTGGGATAAGCTCAAGTCATGGCCTCATTACGATTCTTTATGTAACAGTCTTCTGAGGAACGCTTAATTAACCACACCCTTCTAGTTTCCTTTCTGGGGCATGCACTGTCTGCTTTTCTTCCATACAATATAATATTGAAAAGAATGTATTTGACTCTGGAGTCCTTGTTCTCCAAGTCTCAGTTCCCTCAGTTGTAAAATGGATTCCATTTCAGTGCCCTTGTGACTTCACAGAAAAATGTAAGAATAAATGTGTTCCCTTGACACTGCTTTGTGAACTGCAAAATATTGCAAGGTGTCTGCAGGGCTATTTTTCTAATTTTTATTTATTGAACTAGAACATTACAACTATGAAAAAGGAAATATTGAAGACTTCAAAAAGGAATCTGCAGTCTTCCTAGGCTAGACCATGTGCAGCCATGCTTTCCAGCACTTTGCATTCTCTTCAAGTTCTCGCCCACATAAAAGACCATCAGATGATCCCACGCTGAGCTACCACTCCTTTCAGGCTGCCCTCTGCCCTTCTGTCCTCTAACATATGGAATGGGAGCAGAACCAGCTCCCTCCGAGGATGCTGGGTGAGTGATTTATCACTGAGTGTTTCGAGAGAGACCAGATGTTTTATGCAGAATGAGTGGCCTCATACAGACATAAAATAGATAAAATATGCTAAACACTTATAAAACAGACTGGAATAAACTGTCAAGTAAATAATGTACAAGCAAAATGTACAATAGATATTGTGAAATGAGGAGAAATAATTCAAAAGGAAAGAGGAACTAGGATGGGAGAAATGAAGGAAGGGAAAGGAAAAACAAAATGAAAGATAGTTATATTATTAGTTTCTCTTAGTTCATTGAAAAGAAAAATCTAACCTAATATTATCTGGATAATTTTTTATGCCTATATCTTGTACTCAAAGCAACTACTTTAAAGTTAACAATACTCAATGTATGAACTATTGTTATTCTCCTATTATTTATGGAATTTTGTTTTGATTTTAAAAACATTCAAGAATGACTTCTTCACAGTGATGTCTTACTTTACAGAGTTTTTCCTAATTTTTGAGATTTCATGCATGTTCACTCATGCTGTCCTTGTAACAGCACTGTGAAGTAGACAGAATAAAGCAGCATGTTATTAGTCAAAGGGGCTAATCGATTTGTTCAAGGTTAGAGTTAGTTGGTTCTAGGACTGGGCTTGCAACTCAGACCTGATAGACTCTTATTTTCTAAGTTTCTATTCATTTAATTCTTCATTACAGTCTCTGTATTCAGTGACATGCATTGTACTTCTTTCATATTAATTCCTCCACAGTACTGCTCACCCAATAAATAGTGATTACTTGATTAATAAGATGCACTTGGAAGCCACATGAAGGTAAACTGAATATCATAACAGTTGTAAGACTGAATTTACTGTAGCCTTTTACAATAGTTCCCAGAGAGTTACACATCTGGTTGCTTTACATTTGTTTAGAAATGGGTCACAGACTGGAATTTTAGAAATTTGTTCTTTTACTATTATCTTACTTCTCATAATTGTTGTAAAGTGTCCTGCTTCCTTCCATGTTCTTTTATTTCATGTGGTCCTCAGTGCATCTCTTGGAGGTGTATTGATCAAGGTACACTTGATGCTGGTCATCAGGAGTAAGAGTATGAACACTTCTGCTTGCTTCTTCTTGGTGTTGAGTTTCTGGAGAAGCACGATTCAGTCAAGCTCTGAACAAAACAATGCTTTATCCATATAAAGAAGAGACAGAGTGAGATGACCTCTGTACTGGGCACTTATTCCCCCTTGGCTAGTGCCCCTCAACAGTAGACACAGGGAAATTCACCAGCATAACCTCTCTTGTTCAGTAAAAGGACCCAGTCCCTTTCATAGAGAAGTGGTATAGGCCAAGTGTCATGTGATACAGATCTATACGCAGGACAAAGGGGTGCACACTGAATGTGAAAAAATTCCCATAGAAGGTGAGAAGTCCAGAAAAGCTGTTTGACTCTTCATTTCTTGGTGAATAAGTGTTCCAGCTCTGGGCCACTTGCCTGGGGATGGGAGGGGTTCTGAAGCTTGATTATTTGAATCTACCTTTCGCAAGGAGGTGGTCAGAATCACAAAAAACAAACAAACAAACAAACAAAAAATCTCAGATAGATGGAGATCCTCCAGCCTTTGAATATGCACTAGCTCATTTAATTTCCAAACAAGAGGCTAAAGTATCCTTTCTCTATGTTGTAGGTGGCTTTACCCAATGTGTCCTTTACTTTCCAGGGGGCATAAGCTTGGGACTGGGGATGGAGAGAAGATGAAATATGTTTTGACCCTTGTATCGGGGATTTACAGGCTTTTATCACTTCTGCTGCTACCATCTTGGTCCATGATGCTGCCTCGGCCTCGAGATTGCTTGTGCCTCCCCTTCCTGGGGTCTGCCAGCAGTCTGTCTCCATCCTGACAATTCACACACATATCAGATTGTTTTGTGTTGCAGACTTTATTGATATCTTAGGGAAAATGGAAGGTAATTACACCACAGGCAGAAACACCATTCCAGGTCCATTCAGATGTTCTTGTTTGTAGAAGTCTATTAAGCACTTTTCACCATGGGGAATTTCTTATTCCTCTCTTGTCATATTGTAGGAATCTTCTTGCTGCCTCCATGGAATCCACCTTTTCTTTCATTTCTGATGATTTCCAACCTATTGGTTTTGGGTTTAATTTTTTCTCACTTTTATTTTAAGAACAACTGCTTCCTTCATTTTTCTAAACTTTCTTTTTTTCAGGCTGTGTGCTGGGAATTTTAACTTTTTTCTCAAAAATGTGTAAGATATTTTCATAAATAATTACACAGATTTGGATTCCTAGTTATTTTGAAAAGTTGTTTCAGGTGATTCTTTAAACACCATTTTTTCACTCCTTGCAATGAATACTTCCTCATTACAAAAGAAGAAATAATGCTCTGAGGCTTTAAATCATGTGCAACATAACTAAGGCATGGTTCTGAGATTTGTCCACTCTCCTCTTTTATTTTTTTTCACAAGACTTCAATACTAACAGTGTTTGCTGCAATGATATCAAGCCTTATCTTAATTTATTTTTCTCCACTCTAAGTGATGATTTCAAAGAACACTTTGCATTGACTTTCTACTGCTCAGAATTCAAGAAGCAAAATCTCAACTCCAAAGAGCAATGAATGTCACGGCTGTGGTTAACACAGCCAACTCAGGCTGTTTATATTCCTTGTAAAAATAATTGTCTCATTAATCTTCACTTCAACCATCTAGTCCCATTGTCAAGGTCAAGTTAAGGATGGAGGGGAATTGCAAATGTGACATCATGAACACAGAACAAGGTATCTACATCAGTGTGGTTTGAAGTGACAACGAGTGTTAAGGAATCAAATGCCAGAGAAGTGAGAGATAAGGGTCCAATTTCTGAAGGTGTATAAGGTGGACCAATTCTCAGCCACACTGGAAACATGTCAGTTGCACAGAACAGCCACTTTCCTAAGAGAGGCCTAACATCCCATGGAATTCAGGTCTACCAAATAGATTCCATGTGGAATGGAATGATAAACTTTTAATCCCTTTCTAGGTAAGCTGTTCATTTTCAGTGGCCACCTGCTATTATGGAGGCAGTGACTTAAGTACAAAAGAATCTGCACAGACAAGAAATTTTGCTCCAATGCACAAATTACATCACTGGATAATAACTGGAAAAGAATGTACCATGGCAGATCATTGATTTATGAGCTCAGCTTAGGAGAAGAAATGAAGACAAAGGATTCTCAGTAGTTGATTATACATGTTTAGAGAAGATGAATGGATGTCTATCACCAAAAATATTTTCTTTTTCAATAGTTACTGGGCCAAATACTGTGCTAAATACAGAAAAAGCAACATTGTGCTTAAGACATGTGCTCACTTTTCAAAAACTCATCTCATGGTAGACAGGTGAGTAAACTATGATTCTTTAGATTGTACTACAAGAGAGGTAAAATTCAGAGTGCTCAGGGCACAAAGAAGCGCAGCCATGGTGGTTAGGGGGCACTTTTTAAAAGGAATTTCTTTTAAGATTTTACCTGACATCTCACACTCCTTAATGGAACTGAAAAGGAAGCAATACTCCCAAATTCATTACTGGAAGCAAACATTACTCTGATATGAAAATTCTGACACCTTTAGTTCAGAAAGACCTATCTAAAAAGAAAATTATATGGTAATCTCCCTTATAGAATATAGATGCAAAAATCCTCAATAAGAGAGTCAAACTCATATTTACCTGGCAGGGGAGATACCATGATCATGAAGATAATCAAACTCAATCCAGCAAATCATCAAAAGGATTATGTACTGTATTGGTCAGGGTTTTACTTATAGGAACAGATATAATATAAGGAACAGATATTAATACAAGATAAGGAATTACAAGATTGGCTTATAACATTCAGTCGCAGAGTCAGATGAAGGAGCATGTAGAGGGCGTCTGCATGCCTCAGACTGAAAAAATTCAGTCCCAAGGTCTGAAGCTCTTCAGCTAATGGGTCTACAATGGGAGACTGAAGAGTCTGCAATGCAAGCGAAGGAATCAAGCCAGAGGTCAAAGAGTCTGAGCTGCAAACCAGATGATGAAGGCCAAGCTGAACGTGAAGACTAAAGTTCCTCTGACAAAGTGAAAGAAATCCACCACTTCCTCAGCCCCCTTCATATGGTCCCTTTTTGCTGAGTCACTCTGGGGCAGAACCAATTGTGTTCCAGGGGTGGACCCCCCACTAGCTGGAACTGAGCCGGAACTACGTCAGAACTGCGCCACAGAGTCATCAGGCCAAGTTGACACAATGTATCAACCACTACATATACCATGACCAAGTGGAATTCATCCCAGGGATGCATAGATGATTCAGTATAAATTCATAAATAAAAATGATATACCACATTAACAGAGCCAAGGACAAAAATCTTATGATCATCTCAATAGATGCAGGAAAAGCATTTGACAAAGTCTACCATGCATTCATGAAAAAAACTGTACAGAAAATTGGAATAAATGATCTTTATCTCAACCTGATAAAAGCCAACTAAGATAAACAAGCAGCCTATATCATACTCAATGGACAAATTCTGAAAATTTTCTTCTCTAAAATTAGAAACAAAGATGCCTACTGTCTCCATGATAATTCAATAGTCCTGGACATTTTAGCCAGAATACCTAGACAAGAAAAAACAATAAAAGGAATAAAAATCGGAACAGAAGAAACTGAACTGTCATTATTTGCAAATAATATGATACTTTAGATAGAAAACCCCAAAAACTCCAGTAAAAGAACCGACAAATTTAATGAGCAAATTCAAAAGCATACTCAGCACTCAAAAATCAGAAGCTCTTCTGGTCCATGACTAACAAATTCACTGCGAGTGAAATCAGGGAAATAACACCTGTCACAAAAGCATGCAAAAAATGAAATGCATGGGAATCAATTGAAAGGATGTAAAAGACCTCTACATTAAAAACTGTAGCACTTGGGACTAGGGAGATGGCTCAGTGGAATAAGTGCTTCCATGGCAAGTGCAAAAGCCTGAGTTCAATCCCCTGTTCTGCCAAAACCTCCCCCACCAAAAAATCAAAACAAACCAACCAACAAAAAAGAAAAAAAAACAACAACAGTAACAACAACAAAAAAAAAACCAAAACCAAAAACTAAAGTACTATGAAAAAAGGGACTGAAGCAGATATCAGAAAACAGAAAGACATTCCCTGATCTTGAATGGAAAAAATGAGTACCTGAGATGAATACACATTTCTCAGATGAAGAAATACAAGTATCAAATAAATATTTGCAAAAACGTCAACATCACTGGTCATTTGGGTGATACAAATTAATACAACAAAATGATTCCAACTTATCCTATATTCAACTTATAGTAGAAATGATCACACTTCCAAAACTGTTACACAGTTCTAATGCAATTCTGATCAAAATTCCAATAGCATATCATATACTATTAGAGAAAACAATACAAAAATGTGTCACAAGCAGAATAGCAAAGACTATTCTGGACAACAAAGGCAAGGCAGGAGACTCACAAGCCCTGACTTAAAGTTATATTATGAAGCTACTATGATAAAAACAGCATGGTACTGGCAATAAAAACAGACATAAAGATCAACAGAACAGATTAAAAGATGCAGAAAGAACTCCAGACACATTGAGCCAACTTATCTTTGACAAAAGTGCCAAACACATTCACTGGAAGAAAGGTAGCGTCATCAATAAATGTTGCTGGAAAGACTAGCTTGGCACATGCCAAAGATTAAAATTGGACTCATATCTTTTACCATCCACTAAACTAAATTTGAAATGGATCAAATATATAAATATTAAAACAGAAACATTAAATCTGCTGGAAGACAGAATAGGTAAAATTCTTAAAGACATTAATGTAGGCAGACTTTATGAATAAAACCCAGATCACACAGTTACTATCACAAATAATCAACAACTGGGATCTCATCTTATCAAAATGCTTTTGCACAGCAAGAGAAATGACCAACAGATTGAAGAGACAATGCACAGAATGAGAAAAAAATGTTTGCCAGCTGATCATCAGGCAAAACAGTAATACCTACAAAACAAAAGAACTAAAAATTATTGGACCTCCCAAACTTAAAGATTTAGTCCAAAAATGAGCATCTGAGACAAATGCACGTTTCTCAGATGAAGACACATGGATATCGCATTTGTGAGATGCAAATTAACACAACAGTATGTTTCCAACTTGTCCTAGAAAGAATGGCTATTATCAAGAAATCAACAAATAACATGTGCTAGCAGGGCTGTGTCAAAAAACCCTTCTATACTGTTGGTGGGAGTGTAGACTGGGACAATCACTGTGGAAATTAATGTGGAGATTTGTCACAAAACTGGAAGTGGAGGTCCCATTTAATTCAACTATTTCATTTTTGTGTATCTTCCTATAATAATTAAAAACTACAGTGATATATGTGCACCTATGTTTACAGCAACATGATTTGTAATAACTAGATCTTGGAAAGAACCCAAATACCCATCCATCAAGGAATGGAGATGGTCTTTTTATACAATGGAGTACTAATTGACCATAAAGAAAGACAAATTGGAAACTTTTATAGGTAAAGGGATGCAATTTGAAACCATACTCATAAGTGAAATAAACAAGATGCACATATGTAAACATTATGTTGTCTTCCTACTATGAGAAGCTGAAAGAGTAAATAAAGTGGGAGGAAACTTTAAAAAGAAAAATTAATATGGGAGAATAGAAAAACAAAAAGGGAAATAAATATATATGTAATCAGTGAATTAAAGCACCTGCTTAGACAGACACAGGGACTGGGGTTCAATCCCCAGCATACCATGCTGGCCCCACCCCCAGGGCAGACTGAGGCAGCAATTGAGACTGGGCATGGTGGCACATGCCTGTAATCCCAGCACTTGGGAGGCTGCCAATAGGAGGATCACTAAGAGTAAGATCTGTGTAGTTAGACCCTATGTACCCTATATTAAATAAAATTTAAAAAAATTTAATTTAGTTCAAAAAAGATTGCATCTGAAAGGTGAGCTGTGTTCCAGGCAAAGGAAGAAATCAAAGTTTCATTCTAAGCAGATGGAGTCACAAAGTTCTACAATTAGAAGAGGGTTGGTTAGTGACAGCAAGTAGCCATGTGTGGGAGAAGAAAATGTGGTTTACATTCTGAAAATATTGAGACTGACATGTTTTTGCATCATTTAAGTAGTGATGGGGTGCATAAGAAGAAAGTGGAAGTTCGTGTTGAGGACTAAGGAGCAGATTAGGGGCAAACATATAGGCCCGGGGGCTATGGCACTCAGTCCCACAAGTATTGGAAGCTGAGCTGAGCCTTTAGGTGTGTAGAATCAGATAAAGTGGGTACTGCAGGACCCAATATCTCAAAGACACGCAGTAATGAAGCCTTGGAAGGAGACTAGGAAGTAGGTCAGAGAGATGGTAAAGTGAGGAAGATAGTGACAAAATACTGTGCGGTTGGACCCTGGATGATTAGGCCTTTCCATATCACAGTCAGGACCTTTAGACCAGCTAGGCCAGGAGTAGTCGTGCATCCATCGCAGGAACCAGGCAGCTCTGAGAGGGCCTGGCACCCGCCGTTCTGCAGATCTGTTACAGATTCAGCTTGGAGGCTGTTGGTAAGACTTCTACTCTGAACCATTTAAAAAAGTATTATACACAAGTAAATTGACACCTAGAGTTATCCAGTGCTTCAGTGGCTCCCCTGATGACTCAACTTTGATAATCAGTAAGCAAAGCTATAATGTGTAGGTCAGGACATGTATATTCACAGACACCATATATTTTGTTACTTTTCTCATTGCTAAGACAATAAGGAGCTTTTTTATTGTAGCTTACAGTTTGTAGGGATTTCAGTACATAATGGGCTGGATGAAAGCAGAACAGCATAATGGAGAGATATCATAGTGGAGAGACAGTTCATGGTAAAGCAGTGAAGCAGCAAGTGCAGGCAGCATCAGGAGCGGCCGCAATCCTGCCCTCTTTGTGTCCCTTTGCACTCCAACCAGGATATAATCCTCTAGGTTGATTGGGGTGGGGCCTCCATCATCCACACCTGTAATCCATGTTCACATACCCTAATAAATCTTGAAAAATCACATCTGTGATTGCACATGGCCTTTGAGGGTTACCTAGACTACACTTCAAGTTTGAGTATGCATCTGCAATCTGCAAATTTTCTATAAGATTCTAGGCATTGTGAGAAGGTACAAGATGCTTATTCATCTTCTATAGGAAGGTCATTGAAAATCTCCATGCTGTTATTAAGAAATGCACAATCCAAAGCAGCTAATATTAGAAGTGGCTTGTATGCCCATCAACAGATGAATGGCTGAAGAAAAGGTGTTTTTATATATAGTGGAGTATTATTCTGCCATAAAAAGGATACACTTAAAGAATTTGTACAAAAACAGATGTATCTTAAGACCATGGTGTCATAATGTTAAATGCAATAAGTCAGACACACAAGTTTAAATATTGCAGAGTTTGTCTTATATGAGAAACTCAAAATATAAATAAGGAGCAAAATAAGAGGTACATAATGGGAAGAAAGATAGATCTTCTGCAAAAGGAGAGGAGACTAAGAGAAGAGATGGAGGAGAAGAAGAAAACAGTTGAGATGTGCTATGTACTGGTACCAGCTCTCCAGGGACAATGTAATCGTTCTGTGCTACTAATGTTTGCTAATTAAAATATAAAAAACAACAAAATAGATGCTGTAGTTTCATACTTCCCTTTCTGTTTATTTCACAAATGGAGGTAAATGCATTATTTTGTTCCCCAAAAACAAGATAGTTGGTATAGATAGTATCTTCATTTCCTAAAACCAGAAAGTAGAGACAGAACATTCCAGAGAGTACTCGAACTCACACTTGAAATCTTTGGGTAGTTTTTTCATTCAGAAATAACATTCTAGCCTGCTTTACTTATATTTCTAGTATGACTGCTCTGAATATACATTATACAAATTATGTTTTTTAGGAAAAAACATAATATTAGAAGTGGCTTGTATGCCCATCAACATAGATACTCATTGTAAAGGATGACCTCTTGGTTGATGCCAGAGAAAAATAATACCAAACATCTTTTACTTATGAAGAACACTTCAAAAACTATCAGTTGCCACAGAGTTGGATTCATGAATAAATACTTCCTCTTAAAGTTTGTCCTGTATAGCCAGTATGAATCCTCACAAGTAAGGACGGGTGACCAGAACACACACTTCCTAAAGATGTATTAATGAGAGCAGATTAAAGCACCTGCAAGCAGGTTAAGGGGCCAAGGATTCAATCCCCAAGCCTGCTGTGCCAGCCACACCCCCAGGGCATGCTGATATGGCAATTGAGAATGAGTGTGGCAGTTCATGCCTGTAATCCCAGCTCTTGGGAGGCTGTAAACAGATGGATCACTACAAATCTGATCTGGTAGTGAGACACTGAACCCTGTAGACCCTTCCTTAAAATAAAAAAGAAATACATTAATGAATATAGTTAACTCCTCCATTATTTTATGTTTTCATTTAGCAGGTTTGCTAGACCTGTATCTTATCACAATACTTTTTCACCTGACTTGATCCTCTTTGGTCCCTATCAACACATACCCATTCTTTTTGCGCTCTACTATAAAAAGCAAAGTATTTTTGTCTCTTGTGTTCTCTTTTCCTCCCTAATTCATTTCAAGTTCTTGGTTACTTTGGCTTGGGACAAGATTGCCTCTAAGCCTGAAAGAGCCCTACTCAGAACTGAGCATGTAAACAGCAGCTGTCATTCAACATTTTTATTGTACCCAAACTTTTATTTCTTGGTGCCTGCTACTCCCTGTCCGACCCACTCACCTTTCTTCCTTTTCTTTTTAGCTTTTCCTGTTTCCAATTTCTTGCTCCCTTTTTTTTTTCCACCTATTTTGTTTATGTTTGCAGCATGGGCTGTTTCCATTCCTGCGTGGCATTGCTACACAAAAGTGGTACATCCCAGTTCCTCTTGCATCTGTAGCCTCTCCATATCTTCATCTCCTTCCCTTTTGGGATAGCTCTATTTCTTTTTCCTCTTCTTTCTCAGTTCCCCTTTTTAGTTTTCTTTCTTACTTTCCCTTTCTGGTCTTCTGGCTTCCTTTTCTTCTTTTTTCTCAATGTATCTGGAACAGGGACTCTCTATGCAGCTCAAACATGTAGTGATCCTCCTGTTTCAGCCTCCCCAGTGCTGGGGTTACAGGTGTGCACCATCCTGCCCAGTCTTGGTGGCCAGCTCAGCACACCCAGGGGCAGGGCCACAGCTGCATGTAGTGTGGGAATTTAGCCATGGTCCCTGCACTTGCATAAGCAGATTCTTAGTCCACTGAGCTATCTCACTGGCCCCTGGCTTCCTTTTCTTATGTCATTATTTGATTTCCTCTATCATGCTTTCCTTGTTTCTCTCTAGTGCCAATGTACTTCCCCTTTTCTCTAAATTTTTTTTTCACTTCTTCTTGCTTCTGGTTCTCACTGCCTTTTTTCTGACTTCCTTTTCCTGGTCCATTTTCTTACTTTTTGTTTTTCTCTACTTATCACTTTCTTTCCTTTATTTTCTTTTCATCTTTTCATTTTTTTCCTCTTTTTTTATCTGTTTTCTCTGTCTTGATTCCTCTTGTGTTATTGCCTCTTGTTTGTCTTCCTCACTATATGAGCATTGATAGCTGGGACTCAAGAGTGCTGCTGCTGCAATAGTATCTACTTCCAAATAAGCTAGACCAGCACTGAGGCCTGAAATTGGCAGGGTACGCCACCCCTCAGCATCAGTAAGCCATCAGGAAGTGGGCTAGCTGGTGGTTGAATTATCCTGTCTTTGTATTCCAAATCAACATGTCTTGGATGCCATGTGCACTGGGGTGTGTGTGTGTGTGTGTGTGTGTGTGTGTGTGCATGGCAAGGTTTTAGGTTTAAAGGTAGGCTTCCAGCTCATGTGTCTGCAACATAGGTTAAATGATGGATCTTTCTAGGCAAAAGGTTCTCTCTGTTCTTATCTTTTTTTCCAGTTTTACAATTTTTTATTTTATTTTGTTTTTATTTTGTTTACTTAGACAAGGTCTGGCTGTGTAGTTCAGGCTGCCACTGAACTTTCTGTTCAGTGGCCTAAGATGGCCTCAAACTTGTAGCAATCTTCCTGCCTCGGCCTCTCAAATGCTAGTATCATCGGAATGTGCCCCACACCCAGCTGCCCTGATTTTAATTCTGATTCTGATACTTACTAGTATTATGTATCCTTGCATATATAATATTATATACCTGGGTGTGAAGGTCATAAATTCAAGCCCCAGTACAAACAAACAAACAAAATGTAGAGCGAGAAGAATGTGTGTATTTCAACAAATTAAAAACCTTCACCAGCTATCAAAAATGGAAGCTGAGATTAGACACTATTTATTTATCTATTTATTCTGTGTTTATCTTTAGCATCTGTAATGTAAGACACCACTGATGTTTTGACTTCCTTCTGAAAACATCTCTTGCATGTAGCACTTCTACTCATAGCCTAGTCCACTGATGCATTACAGTCCATGAAGAATTTTATCTGTTCATTTCTTGCTGAGGTAGGGGTTCCCATTTCTGGCTAAACCTGGCCAGAAAACAAAGGGCATCACAGACATATATGTAATTGATCCAGTCTTTGACCAAAACCGTTTAATTAGTCAGCTGTATCTGAAAATCAAGATATTTTACATGAAGATTCAGTTTTCTCTACTCCTAAAAGAGAAGACCGGATGGTACTGGGCCCTTGATTCTTCATGACCATGTAGCTGGGTATCATTGGATCCCTGTGGAGTATCGGAGTGTCCTGTTCACCATGCTACACAGTCAATTTACTCATCCTCTTACTTGTCTGGTCCCTGAGTCTCCTGGGAGCAAAGAAACTACTGACATTACAATTCTTTTCCAAAACATGCTATTTGTGATATGAATCCTCTAATATCCAGTAAGCATTTCCTTCCTGGCGCACCCCCACCTTGAAGAAATGAATGCAGCCCAGGAAAAATCTTCTTACATGAAGGGAAGGAAAGGATTCACCAGGTGTAAGAAAATAGAATAAAATCTTTTAATGTTCTAAATTTTTTCTTGAAGTAATGATTTCTTTTCTATGCCTTTAAATATTTTTCTGTTATCTATATGTGATCAAGATGTTATTTTCAGTATGAAACAAAGTCACATAAAGAAAGCTCTTCAAGTACTTTTAAAATTTTATTAAAATTTTACCTTTTTAAACTTTAATATTCTTTTACCACTATTCTTTCCACATACAGAAGTATGTTTAATTCTTGCTTGATGCTTTCATATGGCAATTTAAATTTTTCTCATAGAGATTTTCTGATTTTGGGGGTTGGGAATTTTCTCTCTCCTGTATATCCCAGTGGTCATATACTGTACAAATATGCCAGGCTGCCTTGCTTTCTTCAACATGTTCTATAAAACTATAGCCATTGGTGCTATCTATTGGCCTTTTCTGGGTTTTCTGTCCCTTTTTCCATAGTAATCATCCCCATCTGATTGTGTCTAACTTTTAGGTTATTCTCTCTCTTCATTAGATGCAAGACCCACAGTTGCAGGATGTCTTATTGTTGTATTCACACATAGATTTCAGGGCCAGCATCACTCTGCAGGAGACTGGCCAAATAAATGATTTCTGGACCAACAAGGGAGCTAGCCTTTCCTCCTTGGAAATGTCTGGGCTTGGGAAGAATTTCTGAGTTGAATCAGTCTGGTTCCAATAGGAGACTCATGGCACTTCAACTGAGTGATCATAGAGAGTTTGAATGAAGTGAAACTGTTTGCAAAACTGTGGGTGAGGCTTAAGTAGAATATGGGACTAGTAACTGTCCCTAACACCATCATACCTGATGGGATAAGAGGAGACAGCTGCTCCCAGAATACAAGACATACAAGAGGTGTGTGGACAGTGCCACTTGATGGAAGCTGTGGCCTTTATGAGAGAGATTCATGACACTGTCCTGACTCTAGAAGAAAGGCCCAAGTGTCTTACTGCCCCTGTCATATTGACATAGCCCACTGTAATCAGGAGAAGAAGGCACATTGATGTGAACATCCAGTGTCCTGGATGTGGGATCTGAGGAAGCAGCCAGCATGAGAGCTCTGTTGTAAGACTTCCTGAGGAATCACCTTCTGCATCCAGCACAGTCAAAGCTAGCAAGCCACAGAGAGAGCTAGAGGCACTGGGAGAGGCATCATGGGAGGCATTATTATGAACTCTAGGTTTTCAGATGGACTCATGCAAACTATTAGGATCCAGGCTCACAGCTGAATTCTTTGGTCTTTAGTGTACGAACAGATTTCCTGCACTCTTTGTATATGATTTTTTGGGTGATTATAAAATAATCTTACAAAATGTGTCATGTATTGTATTGTTCTCCCTGCAAAAAATCCCAAACCATGACAGGGTTTACTAGCGAGCAGCCTGTCCAGGAGCTGCTTTGTCTGGTCCTTCTCCATCCTTCATCGGTTTGAGGTTCTCGCTGGGATTACGGACATGAAGGTTGGCCTGACATATGTGCTTCTGACTGGAAAGTGTACAGAAGAAAGAGCTTCTGTGTATGGGGAGGAAGAAAAAGGGAACACTTGTTGGGCCTCCAGTACTGAAGTATGAGTTTGATTTCTCAGTCCACAAGCTTCTTGTTACTTGAGTCACTTTTTCTCTAAATAACCACAGACCTGTGCCCTCTTCTTCCCAACATAGAATTTTTTCTGTCATTGATGCTTTTGCTCTGGGTATATTTGTGTAGGTGGTGTGTGTTTGTGTTTATGTGTCTTTGTGCAGTACTGAGGATTGAACCCTAGGGCCTTTGCTTATGAACTTTCCTAGACTGTGCTTACATTGGTGGTTGGCTTGCCTGAGCTTCCCAGTGGACTGGGATGATGGGAGTATGCCGCTCTGCCTACTTCTGAGTGTTCTTATGTTAGGGAACGTTGCATATTGTAATATAAATGTTCGTGAAGGGGTCAGCCTTGTTCTGTCCACCCTTGCACAGCCCAGGCACATTCGCACACACACCTATACCTCTCATACCTCTTTGCCTAAGACTTCATTCATTTCCATATTCCTACAGATAGTGCCTAAAACATCAACAAGTATTTGTTGAATGGATTTGGGACTGAGCGAGAGCCCACCCACCCAATGCCCTAAGGCTTATCTGTTGCCTCCTTCTCTACACCCAATGCCCTAAGGCTTATCTGTCTCCTCCTGGTGCTGTTGTTTACCTATCACAAAGGATTTCATGTGTGCTTCATTGCTTTTTAAATATCTTGCTGGGTGACTGGATACATAATTTCATATTTCACCCTACAGCAATGCAATAGCTCCTACAGAGGGGTATGGTACTTTGCAATGACAAATTTACAAGGAATGGTCTTGATTAGTGAGGTTAATCCAATGCAATAAGTATCCCACATATCACCCTTGACAGCTTCTAGTTGCTGAGTATTATTTCTGGTCAAGTGCATTTCAATTGTACCTTACATGACATACTGTCATCAGCTAATTGCCTAACTATGGTGCAGCTTTAATTTTATTTTTCTGCAATCTGATTGCCCATATTTTCTTCCATTCTTCTTTAAAAATATTTTGTGTATAATAAAATATTTTATGGATAATAATAAATAACATTTGTTATTTATATTGAGATGCAATATTTCTACACATTAATTGGTACAATTTAATAATTCTCTAACCTATCTTATGTCGGCATTATTTTCTGAGCATGGTAATGGCTTGGGCCTGGTAGGGTTTCTTGCTGGTTTGTTTTAATTTAGCTTTTCTCTTTTGTGACTTGGTGGTTGGGGGCAAGTATTCCCTCTCCCGAGGACTTAGAGGGGGTCGTCTGGTGTCTCTGATGGTGCTATGTGGGAGGAGATCATGTTTTTTTGCACATGTGTTAAGCCTGAGCTTTCTGTGTTCTAAAGCTTTGAATGTGACCCAAAGAACAGGCTCAGCATGCAAAGAACAAAATAAGTGAACCTAATACTTTCCTGTATAAATATCCTCAGCTTCGTGTCCATCTGAAGCAGATTCATTTTGCAGATGTTTGTGCCTACCCAATTAACCAGCATTCTACCATCTGACAGCTGATAATTCAGAATTTGCTGATTCGGAGGTTGCTTATGGCTGTGGAAATTTAATCTCCTCTCTGTGTATAGCCAGTAGCTCCTTTCCTCTTGTCTAATCCCCCACAGGAGCCATCAGCCCTGCGTGGGCTAGGTTTTTGACAAGGCAGTTTTACACATATAGGATTAAATTGTTTCATAGGGAAAAGAAAGAGCTAGGGATGGAGGCATTGGAGGCTGTAGGAAAGGGGAAAACAAGGTCGTAGCTGCTGATTCTCCTTCCTAAACACTATGGGAATCCTTGTAAGTTTGCTGGTTTAGGAAAATGACTGGTGTGTGCCTGATCATTTTCCTAAATGGCCTTATTCCAAGGTCATAGCCTAACGTTGGAATTAAAAGAGAAGCAATAGAGGTGCAGCCCAAGGGAAGTGTGTAGGTAATTACAGTACAGTAAACCTCCCTCCTCTGAGTCTCACAGCACATTCACTGAAACACTGAGCATGATTTTTTATTATTTGAGTTGTCAGTTGTGTCTTCTAAACTCCAGGTTTCTTGATAATAGGAATGTGATTTTATTCACTAGGTGTCTTAGTTGCTTTTCTCTCAGTGCTGTGACAGAATACCTGACACCCAAAGTTAAAAAGGAGGCCTATTTAGCTCAGAGTTTGTGGATATTTCAGTCCATAACCTGCTGGCTCCAAAGCAGAGCTGCACATGGCAGAAGAACAACACCTAACAGTGGTGGAAAATAGAAAAAAGAAAAAAAAAAAAAAACAAGAGGGAGGGGAATAAGACTAGTCTGTCCCTTGTATTTTATGCAGACGACTGTCCCACCCAGGGGGGGCACCCTTTGTTCTAGCCAGAACTGTGCCAAACCAAGCAGTGGACTGATAGATCAATCATACACCTTTAATCCCAGCATCATACACTCCAGATTCTGAAAAAGCCCTGTGATTCCATAAGGCTTCTGGGGGATATTTAGCCATGAACCACAACATCAGGGTAACTATGACTGCTATGGAACAAGTCGCCAAAGTGCCTCATTGTGGGTGCCATGAAGACCTGTGGCCCCTTTGCCAGAGTGCTGGTGCATCAGCAGTGACAAAATGCTCTTCTGGTACGAGATAGGAAGGGTGAAGGGCACAGTACAACACAATAGAGAGGCGTCCCAAGAGAAGGAAGGTCTGGGCTACCCGAGCATCTCCAAGGGAGGGAACCAGTGAGGGGCTGAGGCCAGCAGACCTTGACAGGCCATATTGGTCCCTGTAGTGTCATGTTTCAGTGACTTATTGAGTGTGGGAGAACATTGCAAAGCAAGCTAGAGCCCTAAATTGAACTATGGGCATTGTTTGGGTGCACAGATTGTGGCTTGGATGCTATTATAGTTTGTGTCTGGATGACCCTGCAAAGCCTTACCCAGTCATCAATAGGACTTTTTCAGAAGTGGCTGAATCTAAAGTGTACATGCTGGGATTAGGGGTGTGTGATTACAAAGTCAGTTTACTGATCAGTTTCCAACCACCTAATCCAAGTAGCCTAGATAGAGTTTAAAAGGGACAGAGGCTGCTTTTAAGAACTCTTATTACTTTTGCTTTTCCAACACCATTAACTATTGCCCCTCTGCCATAGGCCATCCTGCCTTGGAACCAGCCAAGTGTGGACTGAAATGTCCACTAACTGTGAGCTCAATAAACCTTTCCCACCTTAACTTTGGGCATTAGACATTTTGTCTCAGTGATGAGACAAAAGAAACTAAAGCTAAGTCCTAGGAGTAGCACTCAGGGCAAATCGCCACTGGCCTATGTGCAGTTGGCTTTCATTTTTGGCTGTCATAGAAAATGTGTTGATCTCAGTGCTATGCTGTGACAGAAAGTGGTGGCAGTGGGTCAACTGGATCTTGCAGTTCTTTCTGTCTATGTAGCAAGTCACATGGAGTCCTATGGTTTGACAAGGCCATCACAATCTTTAAGAATCATAGCAAATGTTGGTCAGAAGAAGGAGCATCTAAACTCCTTAATGGCAAGAACAGGTTGGCACTCCAGTGACCAACTAGAAAAGTAAAAAAAAACAGGTTTTGTCCCCAAGTTGACCAGGCCTGATATAAAGTTCATAGATAAAGCCTGAAATCTGTAGGAACACTAGGGTGGATATTCTAGAAGGCAGATAGAAGTACACATCTACACTATGATGAGAGGTTGGGCATGGAAACATAACACTTCAAATTATCACCATACAGATGGGACTATCTTATTTATCCTTATATTCTAGTAACTATAGTGTAGGCACGCAAGTTAATATTGAATGAATAAATTGATGGTAAGTGAGTAAGTGCAATTCTAACTACAAAGTAGTATAATTAATCTCTAAAAGCAAATTCTGGTTCTTTTACATTCAGATGAGCTTTCCCTACTTCAAAGTGATCAACTTGGACTTATTCCCATAATATCTTTATTTCCCAGGGCAGCTTCCAGCTCTTGTAGGAATTAATTGCTTTGAGAACACACATTTTTACTTATTTTCCATAGTGGTGACTTTTCATCCTTTGAGAATAAATGTGATTTCAGAAAACAATGACAAGTAATTTAAAGCCACATTTGGTGAATTATTTGGGAAATAGGAGATATAACATAATGTTGATCACCAATAATTTTAAATTCTAACGTAATGAAGCTAAATTTATAGTTGTGCACTGAGACATACGTGTCTCGAAATAGTCTCCCAGGAGTAAGTATTCTGAAGTTCAGTGTTGAATGGATTTTAGTGGAAAAATGAAAACAAAAATATTTATATGTATAGTATGTAGTTTAGACCTTCAATGTTGGCTGGAAACCTGCATTCTCAACTTCTTGTTCTTTCTTTTTCCTTTTTTTTTTCTCCAATCCATTTAGCATTGAGTCATGTGAACTATAATGTTTAATTTTTTTTATTCATTTATATATTTATTTAGCTATGTAGCTTAGATTCATAGTGATTCTATTGTATCAGCCTCCCCAGCTCTGGGATTGCAGGCATGTGCAGTTTTGGTGGCCAGCACAGCATGCCTGGGATTCCAGGCACTGCATGGCATGTGGTACTGGGGATTGAACTTGGGTCCTTGAGCTTGCCAAACAAACACTTAGATCACCAAGCATAGTGTTTAAAGTGGCTTGTGAATAGAGTCAAGCACAGCTGGTAGCAGAACAGGTACTGTGGACCCATAAATGTCTAGGGAGATAGCCACTACCTCAGTATATGTTCAGGTTGGCCCCTGAACTGATATCTATAAGGGATGAAATTTTAGTTGGATGGATCATGTTATATTAGGTTTTCAGTATGAGGACTTAATCCAGGATAGAGGGAAGAGATGGTAGAAAGCAAGCTGTGTTAGTTGCAAACTTGAAAGATCTGGCTCCTAGTCCTGCCAGTGTTAACACTGTAATATTTCTATGACCACTGCTACTGGTACTGTTGCTGCTAGTACTATTACTTCTGTAATTTAGATTTGTGTAGGGTTTTGTGCTTCACAATTTTGTGGTGCATATTATGTCTGAGCCTGTGAAACTGTGCTATCCAACAGGAGGACATCACCTGGCCTGGCATGCAAACTGAGCACCCAGTGCACCCTACACTCTTGATCAAGTGTGGCTGAGACCAAAAGTGCTGGGAAACAAGTGGCACCCAAAGGCTTAGAAAATCTGCTCCCATTTCCACAAAGGAAGAATCTTTGCTCAATTCGCCTATCCCTCCTCTGCATTTTCCTTGTCCTGTGTCTTTAGCTTTCCATCCACAAAAGGTAGAAAAGATGATTTGTGGGTTTTGTCTCCTACTTCCATATTCTTAGTCAAGAATAATAGTTTCTTTTACTCCCTCAAACGTAAGGTAAGATGATAAGATGAGAACAATGCAAATCCTGTAAGCCTTGGGGACTGAACTCTAAGGTCCATTTGCATAATAAATTGTAAACTCTACTCTTGCACTAACAGGGCACACAGTAGTCACCCTTCTATGTGCCTTCACTTTCCAAGTTTTCAGTCCCCTGTAGTTAGTCTACCTGTCTCTTGTAGCTCAGTCTGGGACTTAGTTATTGGATCAACTATTCGGTGACTGTGTTCAAATAACCCTTATGGAGTAGCCTGATATGACAGGTCCATGAAACTTCAACTTATTATGTAGGCTTTGTGTCACCTCATACTACCAAAGAAGGGCGAGGGCAGTATATGTTGTGAGAGAGAAAGAGAGAGTTCACATATATGTTATTAGAAATGCTATTATAATTGTTTCATTTTGTTATCATTAATCTCTCACTGTGTCTAACTTATAAATAGACCATATATATCACATATAGGGTAAATTTATAAATTAATATATATATATACATATATATACATACATATATATGTATAATATACATGAATATATAAGAAAGGGGCTGGGGAGATAGCTAATAGTCTGCCTGCCTGGCAAGTGCAAGGACCTGGGTTCAATCCATGGTACTGCATGCTGTGCCAACCCCAGAACCCTGTGTGCCTGCTCCGGCCACCAAAGCATCCAGAAACACATTTGTGGATGGATAAGCAGACCTGCCAAACATACTGTTATGCATCAGAGTTTAGTTTTGAATTTTGTAAGTTCTCCATAAATGAAATCAGAGAGGATCACTCCCCAGTGGTAAGAGTTGGAATTTGTACAACAAGAAATCACAAGTTACATTAAAATTAAATACTTATAGGAAGTATAAAGTCAGAAAAGTATGTATTTTGCACATATTTTAATCTTACTACTTTTTCTTCTAGTCTGGGTAGAACCATTTCTCTTATCTGAGAAGTTGCCATGGAAACCGATTTGTACTGTTCTTTCCTTGCCATCGTATTTTTCTCAGGCACTTGCTATCTCTCAAAAATCTTAACAGCAGTGAAACAGACATCAAACCCCAGAGGAGTGAAAAATGGGATTTGTATTTCTTCTTTCCACCCTTACCTTCCTCCCTTCAAAGGCGTGACTATTGACAAATTGGTGGCTCAGAATTCAACCAGCAATGATCCATTTTCTATGCAGACAGATGCTGATACAAGGGCTGGTACCAGAGCAGGGAGGCCTATGATTGCCACTCTGTGCAGCATTGGCAGGCTGCAGCGCCAGCTGCGACACACAGGGGTACACAGGTGCTCTGTTCTGGTTTGAAGGTTGATAGTTGCTCACTGCCCTGAAAGAAAAACTCGAGGCATGCAGTTACCATCCATCCACATCAAAACAGTGGTGCAGCTGCCAGAAATGGGGATGACAAGGTGGCTTGTTTTGTTCTTAGGGTTCTGAAATGACTAAGCAAGTGAGTTAGGGAGCCCTGGGAAGAGCCTGGCGGTGTCCTTCTGTTCACAGGGTTCTTAATTTTGTCCCTGAATTGGCTGCTAAGGAGAATTCTGCTGCATTGAGCCTGTCCTGCACCAGTGGTCAATGAGGTATGCTGCAGAGTGTTTTTGATCCCATTGCTGCCTGCCTATGACCTCTCTAGGAAGGTGGTTTCACAACAGCCAGATTTGCATGTTGGCTGACTTCTCCCGGAGCAAGCCTCCTCTGCATTGTAGTAGAAGCTATGGGACCCCCTAGTGACTCTGCCTCAGAGACATATCACAGCATCACTTTTTTTACAGAACCAGGTATTGAACTCAGGCCCTTGTGCTTGCCAGGGAAGCACTTATTCTACTAAGCCATCTTCCCACAACATCACTTTCACCAGAATCTGTTTGGCAAAGCCATAAAAAAAATCCATCACAGCACAGGAAAGGAGGATATAGATCTTACTTTTGATGAGAGTGCTGTTAATAATTGTGGCTACTTAAAGATCTCCAAAATTGGTGAATTTTCTGAAAATCTATAGTAGACATTTTTCAAACTTCTCCTTAATACCTTAGGATGCTCATTAAGGGCATTGATTAAGCACAAGTGTTGTCTCTAGGGTGTACTTAGTAGCATTTTCTTTAATAACTGCCTTTTGCTGAGTATGCACCTATTCTGAGCACATTACATATTTCTCCCAATTAATTTCAGTAGCAGAATGTTAGCTGCACCCCAGAGGTGGAGAAGCTGAGGCTCAGGGGACAAACTGATGGGATCAAGCAGCCGATAAACTTCAGAGATTATAAACCAAGGTTTCTGGAGAGAGTTATGTGTGAAAATGTTATTTCTACATTCTTTTTTCAAAGAAAGAGGGTCTCCTTAGGCCCAGCCCCTCTTCCTTCTCTCTTTTTGTCTTCTGTGATGAAATTGCCATTTTCCCTATCTTTTGTAATTCTTTTTTTTCTTAGAATGCACATTTTAATTAATAAGTTGATCACTGCATGCTTGTTCACCACCTTTTTTAAATATCAATTTTATTGAGAAAGAAGTAGTAATGAGATAGTTTCAAAACAGGTTAGTAGAACAAGGTATCATGTCTGCATCTTGCACCCCTTGTAATTTCTTTTCCCGGTCAAAAACAGCTACATGCTGTCTCTAACTTGTATCTTATATTGCTATGTGAAAGGCAAGCCTAGAAGCCATTTTTGCCTTAAGACATTGATTGCTGATCCCCAGGGAAAAAAATAGAATACACCAATCATCTCTATGGGGGAAATCCCAGGCTCAATACAGTCTCTACTGTTTCAGACTCTGCCCTTGACTCACACCTAAGTTTTAGCTCTTTGCTGCTGTAGCCACCAGATCTGTGTTTCCTTATAGACAAGTCTCTAGTTCCATTAGTTAGATCTGTCCGATCTTCCCAGCCGATTACTGAGACCTCTCTTGCCAAATCTCAGGGGACCTGGAAAGTAATTTGCTGCTCTTAAGTTCCCACCTCTGTCTCCTTGTCAGGCTGCTAAGTTGCCTTGTTGCTGATGTTACCAGTTGCCACCAGCCATCTGGCTTCAGCCAGAGAATGGTTAGCAGGAAGAGTTCATTGCTTTCCTGTTACTACTTTTTCCAAGCAAGGGAAAGGTATTTGTCTTGGTTCTCCAGTCATGGGTAGAAAAGTCTAAAGACACTTTTGGTAATTAATTGGAGCTTAAAGAATCCTGGGAAAGTCATACAGTTCCACCAAAACTACTGCAACTCAGGTGGAAACTTCCTTGGTGCATTTGTGAATAGGGCCCACTTTTCTGTTGAGGAACAGGGAACTCCTTGGCCTGAGTGCTGGCCTACCTCATGCTCTGTGGGCCAACCCGTCCACACTCTGGGGGGCTCTGTGTTGTTTGCATCTTAGACCTCTGGCTCCAATAACCTTGAAGTCCACAGAGCAAAGAAGTTTTCTCCTCCCAGTTGAAGTCCCTCTTTAGGAATCTTCATTTTTTTTTTCTTGCCATAAAATTGAGTTCATTTTATAAAGACTGGTAGTAGTATTAGCCCTAAGGGACATACCACCTATTTCAGTTACTCTTCTCTCATTGCTGGGACAGATACCCAAGACCCAAAATGAAGGAAGGGAAGGTTCATTTCTTTCCAGTAACCTTCACAGTTACTGGAAGTTTAAGTCCATGCTCAGCTGGCTTAAAGGCAGAGTGGCACAAGGCAGAGAGCAGCAGTTCACAGTGGAGGCAAAGAGCAAGAGAGCAAATGCAGGAGTAGCAGCAACAAAATGGCAACAGAGAGGAAGTCTCTGACCCTTAAATTGCATTCAAGATATCTCCCCAGGCTTCAGGAAGTACTCACACCCATAATCCCAGTAGTACTAAGACTCATACTTCCAATGGATCATGAGTTAGTCTTAAACTCTAGAAGTACCCATCCCATGACTGCATGAGACCTTGGGGAGACAACTAGACACAAACCATAACACAATGCTTGCTCTTTATTGAGTTCCCCTTGCCTTTTTTCTTAGTCAACTTCTGAGGTTTGAAGAGGGTCAGTTTGGGGATAGCATATCTGCATAATTAATGTGACAAAAGAAAGAGCTCCCTTGGGCTTTGCAGGAGGAAACTGGGAGTTCATGAAGGAAGATAGTACTACGCATTCCATGTGTACAGTTTCTATTTTGACAGGAAAGAAAGAGGGATGAGTATGAGTTTTCTCTTTACCTTACTGTAAAATTTAGGCAGACTATTAGGAGAAATGTGACTCTTGACTTTAAAGGATATGAGAGGTGTCTGATTTGAAGCCAATATACTTAGAATTCCATGCCAGAGAAGTTAAGGTGGCCCTGGTAACCAACCCCCTTGAAATCTTGGACCTGTAATAACAAGGGTATGCATTTCCTGCAGACCTAGAATGGGCCCTTTGGGAGGGAACCAGTCATTGATATCCTTGAAAAGGACTCTACTTAAGGGAAATGCGTGGAGTGTTTACCATTGGGTTTACTATTGGGGTACCAATTACTGCAACAGGAAAAGGTCCATTGGGAGTCAAGGGATGAGGGGAACATCAGAGAACAATAATCAGAGGATCTGCAGATAGATCTCCCAGCATGGGATTGATTTTCTGAAGAATACTACAAATGTCCCATAAGAGAGCGAGAACTTATTCAGTATAAAATGTCTGTAAGACTCACCACAGCTCATAGCTCATCACAGAGCCATGTGGACTGTTGCATTAATTTTTCTTTACCACAGTCCCATGTATCAGTAGCCAAAAAGTGTAGCTAGTGAGTAGGGGAGGAGGTGATTTCAGAATGCTAAACTTCTTACCAAGTTTCTCCTCTCTCCTGCTGACTCCAAAGTTTGGGGCAGAGATAAACCAGTGAGGCAAGATTGTTGTAAACCCAATGTAAAATTAAAGTTTTCATATTGTATTGCATGAAAGTTATAAACAATACTGAACAGAACACTTTAATAACTGGTCATTATTGGAACAATGAGAAGAGAATGAGAATGAGAATGAGAACGAAGAATGAGACTGGTCATTATTGATTGAAAGTGTCTGAAAAAACTCTAATATAACTATATGAAAGAATTATGAACCAAAATTAAGAGGGATTTATTCCAGGTACACAAGTGTAGTTTATCGTTTAAACTGGAGAACTAGAGAATGAAAGTGATCTCTCCCATGAAAAGGTTTTGGAAAAAGAATTGTGTGACTATGTAAATTGAAGCAGAAAAAAACTTGACAAAATGCAATATTCATTCATGATAAAAACTCTCTACAAAGGAGGAATGGAGGACTTCCTCAACTTGATTAAAAACTATAGTTATATCACACTTAATGTGAAAATGTAGTCCCTAAAAATGGGACTAAGGAGAGAAAGTCTCCTCTTTCCATTCTGATTCAATATTAAACAGATTCATAGTCCATTAACACAAGAAAAGGAAATATAAGGCATGGAGATCAGGAATGAAAAAATAAAGCTTTTTGCTACCAAATGACAGTTATCAGTATAGAAAATCTCAGAATCAACAAGAACAAAAATACTCCCAAACTAATAGACAATTGTAAGAAGGAACATCGCACCAATGCTATTGGTTTGCCACATGCCAATGAACTAGTGGAATCATATGGTCGACAATTTCTTTGAATAACTCCCTATGGTTGCAGAATGCTGGACTGTGTTGGATTGTGGTGTCGAGTTCAAGCACCTAAGGTAGTTGAATGTCAATGGAGTGCCCACTTTTGACAGGTGTAGACAAAGGAAGGGTTGTAGAAAGAAAAAATCATGATGTGTGTGTATAGACAGTACAGTTGGGATAGATAA
>PVKA01024313.1:0-34407 GCA_004027165.1 Ctenomys sociabilis | reverse complement strand
TCTCTCTCTCTCTCTCTCTCTCTCTCTCTCTCTCTCTCTCTCTCTCACACACACACACACACACAGACACATACAGAAAATATCTTTTAAAAGTATGTGTCCACATTAAAAGCATTGCACACGTATAAGTATTGGCAGCAGAGCTTTCCAGTGACTGGCAACAGAGACCTCATGGTGTCATCAGTACTGACCTCTCCCTGCTGTTGGCACCTTTAGTCAGGAGTCATCCGTCTCTTATTTTCCCATAGGACTGCTCCTGAAATACAAGCACCAGTAGGGAAGTGATTCCCAGGAATACCAGATGCTCTGAATATTATTTTTCCCCTGACCACGAACTCCCTTGAGGGCAAAATAGTGTACTGCAAGTACTTCGGATTCAAATCCTACCTCTGCTCTTATGACCTTGGATAAATCAGTTGTCTCTTTGCCTCTACTTCCTTACCTATAAAGTGCAGTTAACAATGTCATGTGAATTACAGCTTGGTGTGAGTATGAAATGAAACCATCTCTATGCATCTCTGCAGGGCTGTGGAGCGTGGGCTGGCTGCACATTTGGTACCAGCTACTATTTTGACATATAGCATCTCAAGGCCAGGCACAGCACAGTGCAGAATACACAGCCAGTACAGTCTTTACTTCGCAGGAGTGAATATTAAGAAACTAAACCTGAACTACAGCTCATTTGAACCATTATTTTCTATGGCTAGTACAGAAATCAGCAGATGGTAGGCATCCAACACTGCTAGCTTGGAGAAAAAAGGAAAGAAAATTAGATAAATTTTTCTTAATGTCATTCAAGATGTTACTCTTTGTCATTTTGAAAATTTTTAAAGCTTCAAATGTGATTTTGTTATTGGGAATACAAAGGATGAAAAATTCAATTTAAAAACAATTCTTTATGAAGAAATGTGTTAGCCCACAGCATTACTTATATTGGTGATAAAACAGAAACAGAACAATTTCTCAATAATCAAGAAATGACAAAGTGAATTATTTTTGAGTTATATGATAGATTATTGTGTAGCCATTAAAATAGATTTTGTGAAAGGTTTCATAAAGGAAAATGGTTGTGATAGAATTAGTGAAAAATAATATACAAAATAATATAAAGGATGTGATCAAAATTATGTAAAAATGATAGAAAAAGATGAAAGTAAACAAAGTATAAGCAGTTATTTTATTTGGTAAAAGACTTTTAACTCTAAATTTTCAAAACTTCTATAATAGCCATGAGTTGATTTTATTAAAAAAGATAATTTCACTTTATTAAAAAGTTGTTTTATCATACTATAGAAATGATTTTCTGAAAGTATAGTCTTAAAAAACATTGTTTTAATTCTTCCAAATTCACTTGTTTTTCTTTATTCCAGGGCAAGCGACTGTTCAGCTTTAAGCAGAAATCAACTTAGATGCAAGCGTCACTGGGTCCTCTGGAGCTAAGAGCCATGAAGGAGCAAGATGCTGAGGCCCAGGGTCAGTGAAACAGAGGAGGACAGGCTTTGCCCAACATGTCCCCTCTAAGCACATTACTTTTATTTTTTGAGGATAAAACTTTATTCGAAAGAAAAGCTTCTGTCAGAGAGGAACAGAAGGGGGACCCAAGCAGGTTGGCCCTCTAAGCAGATTTCTTACCCACACACAAGAAGTCCCATAAGGCTTTGTGCTCCCAAACCTCTGGGAATAAAGGACACAAAAAGCAGAGCAGGTTTCCCACATTGCCCTTCTATCTAGAATGTTCTCCTTTCCTTCTTCAAGTATCTAAACCGTCTTATAAACGCCTAGATGCTTACTCCCACTCTGGTGAGGGTGTGGCCACACAAAGTCCTGTAGATGAATGATTATTAGTAATTGCCTAAAGCTGGAAAGAACCAGTTCTCAACTTGCAGATGGACAGAGGAATTGTATATGTCTGCACAATGAAACTCACTCAGCAATAAAGAGGAAAGCCCCTGAAATCCACACAGCATGAATGAACTCCAATTACATTACTCTAAGTGAAACCAACTAAGCTCACACAATTGAACAATGTGTGGTTCTACTGTTATGATAGTCTGGAAAAGACCATAAGAACAGGAAAAAGTTTAGTGGCTTAGGGGGATGAAGCTGGGGTGAGAGATTAAATACAAGGTATATGAGAGAACACTTTGGGGTGACAAAAATGTTCTATAACTTGAAGATGGTGATGGATACATGGTGCTATATATTTGTCGGGACTCTAATGAGACTCTTAGGTCAGTCTCTTACGAGACTCACAAAAATGGCCGCATTTTACTATATGTGTGTAACACACCATTAAACCCATTTTTAAAAACACAAAATGTACACAGACAAATCTAGGTCTGAAAGTATTTAGTCTCAGGATTCTCTTAAAAATTACTGAGAAACACAAACAGTTCTATCTTATGTAGATTATATCTATGAATATTTGTATTAGAAACTAAAGTGTGAAAAATTAAATATTTTAAAATAATTAAAATAATTTCAGCATATGTTAATGTGCCAGTACATTTTATGAAAATTAACAATGTTTCCAAACCAAAAATGGGAAAAATAACATTGTTTCCAAGAAATTTCCCAAATATCTTCACTGTCTGGGTTCCTGGAAGACATTAAGATTCTCACGCTTGTTTCTAATGTTACTTTGGTTCAAATATACAAGGGGTGATTGAAATATCTGATAAATGTTTAAAGTTTAAAAACATAGAAGATGGTGGCATTCCTTTTCTTTGTCTATCTCTAGAATTGGAAAGGGCAGAGTGTGCATATTTCCCTAGGGTCCATGCAGAAGGATTGAGGGCCCAGGGCCATGCAGCTCCCTGAGGGATCTATCCAGTTTCTGGAGAACAAAGTTGACAGCTCGAATAAAAAACGTACAATAAAGGACATATTGCCATTAATCCCACTCAAAATATTTTCAGTCACCTCAGACCCACTCATCCCATTTTTCTTGCCACTTTCTAATGCAATTCTTATTTTTTTACAAGGTGAGAGCAAAAATACAGAGAACGCTGTTGCCAAGGAACTCCCAGCGGAAAGGTGGGCTCGCTTGAGCACTCCAGGGTGTCTTCCTTCGCCTCATTCACTCGATCTGGCATCATGTAACTTCTGAATGATCATAAAAAATACACATTTGGAATCAGTCCAGGGTGTCAGGGCAGCCATGATAGCATGACTAAAGACTCAGATGAAGAGAATCCCATTTCATGTAAACAAGTACGTATTTATTTTATTTATTTATATATTTATGTATTTTGTACAGGGTCTACAGGATCTCACTACACAGATCGGACTTGTAGCGATCCTCCTGTTTTCAGCTTCTCAAGTGCTGGGATTATAGGCAAGGGCCACCACGCCCAGTCTCAATCGCCATCTCAGTGCACCCCAGGGGGGCGGCACTTGCCTAAGAAGGCACTAACATGAATGTATTTAGAAAAGTAATTACTATTTTTCAGATAATTTATTGGTCTTCTACAAGTAACACAAAGGTCATCACTGTGAAAAAGGCAATCTTGTGTTGCTGTAAGAACAATTTTGATCTCCGAGCCTGCATGAAAGGGCCTGCAGACACCGTCCAGTAGTATTCTAAGCATACTTGGAGTCCTTTCTTCAATCTCATTATCTCCTTGGAGTTTCCCTTACCACTCTGCAGCAGTCGTCACTTCTCTTATCCCATAGTCCTTTTGTGTTCCACTCATATGTCTTGTATTGTGCATTTTTGCCCATCTTGTCTCTCCTGCTACCTCTCATAGGGTGAACGGTGCTTCTTTGAATCTTTCCCACCCTACACTTATATGTAGCAGGTTCTATGAAAAGTTTTTGATGATTTGAAAATGTTAAAAATTAATGACCAATAATATAGCTCTAAGTACATAGGTTGGTGAGAGTGGCACTCATAGAGCAATTTTGGACATAGGTGTTTCTATGGCAGCATCATTTCTGAATATTTTCTGTCTCCCAACACCTGAGGCCAGCCTGTTTGAACTCATATCCTTTTCTAGCTATGACAAATTTAAATTTTCTCCTTATTCTACCTTCAGTCTCAGTGTAAGCTAAAGAAAAGACTCAGGTATTATGGAAATAGCCAACACTTCATAGTTAGAGAATATAGGTTTGTATTTTATTTCTACCATTGACCTGACCTTAGCAAGACCCTCAAGATCTCAGAATCTTAATCTATTCTATCTGAAATAAAGACAGGCCATTGCTACCTCAGCTATCTCATAATGTTGTTAGGATTAAAGAAGATAATATCTGAAAAGCAATCATCCTAGATTTTCTCAGAAATGCTAGCTGCATTGGCATGAGTTCCATTTGACCTTCTGTATTAGAAAGGACAGCTCCCTTCCCCTACACTGAGGCTGCCCGCACCAGTTCCCGTAACTGTAAGGTGTGGCATTTGCCCTTTTTGGGTGTATATTTTTTGTACTGGAGATTGAACTCATGACCTTGTGCTTGCCATGCAGGTGCTTATGCCACTGAGCTATCTCTCCAGCCCATTGTTGGATTATCTTTATGAGAACTCCTCTTATTCTCATTTGCTTGCTATTATTCACCTATTTTCTAGTCCTTTTGTCCTTAAGTGAGCTGAGATTTCTCACTCAGTCCAATTCCAATCTCTGTACTTTAGCTTAATCCCTCATCATCTGTTGTATAACCAGTAGCTAAACCAGGAGCAGCTGGACATCATAGGGGATAAGTATTTTCTAAAAGTGAGCTTTCTTTTTATTTAAAAGGGGAAAGTTTATTAATTATCCTTTCCAACTTTTCCATGATATGCAATTATTGTATGTTTTATTGGTGGAATCAGTATTCATTTATGAATTTTGTTTGAGTCAGGCAAACCTAGCATTTTGGGATTTTTCCTTTTATCCATGCATTCCACTAGGTAGTTTTTAAAAAACATCTAATACATGTGTATATGTTATATACATATATGTGTAAAAGGGCTGGGGGGATATCTTGGTGTTCTAAGTGGCTGCTTGACAAAAAAGAACCCAAGTTTGATCTCTGATACCTCATGACAGGCTGGCACCAGTACCCTAGGTGCAGCATGCCTGCCCTGAAACCCAGGGTGTTCACACCTGTAATCCCAGTGCTGGGGAGGCTGAGACAGGAGGATCATCATGAGTCTGAACTGTGTAGCAAGGACCTGTATCAAATAAGCAACAACGACAACAACAATCCCTAATATGTGCCTGGCATTATTTTAAAACCATTAGGAATAAATAAAAATTTGATATGATACCATCCTGAGCTGAATAATAGGAATAAATAGCCTTGCCAGGTCCTACATATCAGTAGTCAGTATAACTCTACCACATTTAAATGGTAATCCATACCCAAAATTTCTTAACTTGCCAAAGGACTGTTGCTGATAGCTATGCAAGAGCTTAGTCAGGTATTGCATTTGGAACAACCGCAGAGCAAAACCCTCTCAACCTTCAGTTCTTACAAATCCCTATAAACACAGCTTTTTTTTTTCTTTTTTAAAAGAATAAAAAAAAGAAATAAAAGTAACAACACAGAATCTCACTAAACAAAATGATAGTAATTCAACAATGGTTATGTTGCATATTACTGTCTTCAAATTAACTGTACAGACTGTAAGATAGGAGCATACGCAATTGGTCAAAAAATTAAAAAGAAGCAGAAAAATTAAGCATTAACTGTTCTTTTCAACAGACCAGTAGAACTCAGCAGTATAATTATTCAACTTACTACATAGATAGGTAGGTTGGTAGGTAGGTAGGCAGGCAGGCAGGCAGAGAGACAGACAGACAGACAGACAGACAGACAGACGATATATTTACTTTATTTCTTCCCTTCTTTCTTTTCTCTTTTCCCTCATCCTAGTTGTTCTTTCCCTTTGTACAGTTTCTCCCTTCCACAGTATCTATCATATCTATCTGGTCTTATTTACTCTTTCAGGTTCTTACAGTAAGGAAACAGAGTGGTGTTTACACATGTGGGTTTGATTTACTTCACTTATGAATATGGTCTCTAGTTGCATCTATTTACCTATGAAAGCCTTGAGTTTATCTTTCTTTATAGCTGAGTAATACTCCATTGTATAAAAATACCACTTCTAAGACAAATTCTGTAAGTACATATACATAAAATTGATGGATGTTAAATGACAGGTATACATTTTACAAACATGGCTAATCTCATCCTAAAATTTTGATAGAAGCTTGCAGTCATGTCTTTATTCCCCCCTACCCTTCTGCATTTCACACTTGATTTCCTCACTCCATCCTGTGAGTCTCTAGGCAAATGTTTCTTATCTACCTTTATAGAGGTATTTATTCTTATAAAATTTTAATATTGCTTACATTTTGCGTTTATTATGCTATAGATTTTACTGTTTCCATCATTTCTTACTCAGGACTCTGCTTCTTAATTTTGCAGAATTTTGGAGCATGCAACTACATTTGATTCCTATGTCCTCCTGCCGCTCAAGGGACCTAAGGTATCACTAACTTCCTGTCAGAGAAACCCACTTATCTAATGAACACCCCTGCGCACCTTCATGTGCCTTTGTGAGGAGTCTCTAAGACCAGATGAGAATAAGTAACAGATAGCACCAATGCATTATCTCCAGGGACTGGACCAATTGTAGCCCACCAAACAACGCATCCTGTCACTTCGTCCTCCTCAGTACTTGCTATTGTTTGCATTTTCAACTTCCGGTATTCTGAGATGCAGCACTATTTCATCAGTAGTTTAGATTAAGTTTCTCTGATTGTTCAGATAGTTGGAGCACTTCTTCATAGAGCTGTTATTCTTTGGGGCCTCCCCTTATATGAATTTGCACCCTGTTCATTTTTGCACTAGATTTTCTTTTTTGTTAATTTACATTTATGTAAATGAAGAGACACAGTGATGTTCTAACAAAATCTATTTACAAAAACAAATAACAGGGTCAGATTTTAATGCTATAGTGGATTTACTGCTGTCTGAGTTATGATTTTGTTGAGCAGTATAAAATTATTTTTC
This sequence comes from Ctenomys sociabilis, assembly GCA_004027165.1. Lineage (NCBI taxonomy): Eukaryota > Metazoa > Chordata > Mammalia > Rodentia > Ctenomyidae > Ctenomys > Ctenomys sociabilis. The sequence goes on along the minus strand of PVKA01024313.1, from coordinate 27,411 downwards.
TGTAGCTATTTAGATAATCATTGCTTTTTCTTTGCCCATCAACTTGTTGAATTCCGATATTAGACTATCCTAGAACAAATGTTTCTTAATCATAACATATTTGAAAGTTTTGATTAGATTAGGTTAATATTTTACATCTATTTTTTAAGAAATATGACCTTAGTTGTGTTTCATTTTTGCACTATTCTTAGCAATTTTTGAGCCATAGTTACATCAGATGCCTAAAATTATTAGCTTAGCTTTTGTTTTTTTCTTTCTAAAGCAACACATAGAAGACAATTCATTCCTTTAAACTTTGACAAATCTCATCTGTAAAAATATCTGAGGCAGGGGACTGAGACAACAAGTACACATTGCAGATAATCAATTTAGTTTCTTCACTGAGTATGATCTATGCCACAGTATCAATACACACACACACACACACACACAATACATACATACATACACATGCATTTCAGACTTATGTCCTCTTTTAGTTTACAACTATGTAAGTAGCATGCTGGGGTATAGCTCAGTGGCACAGTACCTGCCTGGCAAGCACAAGATCCTGAATTCAATTCCTAGTACCAAAAAAAAAAAAAATTCACATTTTAATGTTTACTTCCAAGATTTCAGTAACTTAACATGTGCATATTACATATTAATACTAAAAATTCAGAATCCTTAGTTTTTCTATCCATATAAACAACAAACTAGCAAATATTTAAAGTGATTTTGCTGAATAATCTACCTGGAGCTCAAAAACAAAAATAAACTCACTCTGGGTACATTTCATTTTGATTTAGAGCAGTGATTCTAAAACTTTAATAGACAAAGTCACCTCAATGTTTGATTAAACTGCATTTGATTTCTTTGGTCTTAACCTCAGAAATTCTAATGTAATACTTTTCGAGACAGAGTTTAGGAACATTTGGATTAGTTGATTTATGAGCTATATTTTGAGAGGCATGGTTCTATGCTCTTCAATGTATAATGGTAATTTGCCCACAGTGATACTGAAAAGAAGTAGGACAAATTCTTGGACATTTTGTGTGTGACCTCATTAGATCAGGGTCTTGGGGGAAAAAAAGGTTGAAATTTAAACTATTTGTGGGAGGGGCAGAGAAGCCAGTATACAAGAAAACTGGCTGCTACCCCTCGCAGCTGTGTGACCCCAGACAATCACTCTATTTCCTCTGACCCCTCAGTGATCTCACACATAACAGGAAAGATAAATCCAATGATTTCGAGCTTTGTTTTATTTTTTACATTCTGTGCTGTGATCCTTAAAAATATTTTAAGTTATCATATGAATCTATCAAAGAATTAGATCAAAGGCAATATTCAAAAGAGCATTTGAAAAACATCTGTAATATTGATTCTACTGACCTTACATCCTCTCTTTTTCTGTAGTCTTTTTCACGCCCCCCTTTTTAGGGTTGACATCCAGTGAACAGCTCCTTGCTATTTTGACCTTTTCAGTGCTCAGCATGGACTTAACTGGCTCCGTAGCCCTCTCCTAAGGAGATGTCCCACCTGGCCCAGAGGACCGTGCTCTGCTCCGCGAGCCCTGTGTTCATCGGCCTTCACTCCCAAGTCCTGCCCGCAGGATGTCCTCCTTTCTCCCTTTTCCATGACTGAATTCTGCTTATTTTTCAAATTCATGTGCAGGACACTGTTGTGACTTCTTTTCTGTGACCTGAATTGATCACTGCACTCTGACTTCTTATAATATATAGGTAATAAAATCTGGGTGTTCAACATTCAATCATACACTGCTTTCTTCTGCTATAGTAGCTACAGGGATTTATAAATAAGATTTTAAGTTTCTTCAGTCCAGGGATCAGATCCTCTAAGGAACCTAAGAAAGCGAAACAAAAACTTATCCGACTGATTAAAATTCAAGTTACACATTCAGCCCTTCTCTTTTACATGGTTCCAGGAGACAAGGATAACTGTTGTAAAGAGAAAAACCCTGGTTTAAAAGACACACAAACTTTGCCATGGTTCTGAAATACTTTTTATCACAAACAGCAATTTATTAGCTTCTATTGCCTCCTGATTCTATTTTCAGGTTTATCTGATTGCTTGAATAACTAAATAAAAGCAGATTGCCACTGGATAGTATTTTCTACATACATCTTTTTAATCTACTATCAATTTCCTTTACTGTTTCAACTTCTCAAAAATATTTCAATACAAATACCATTGGTTTGCAAGGAACAATTTCACCCTACTGCTTAGGCACCATCAGTTTTGCATTTTTTTCAAACATGATTTTTATCTATAAGAACAAATAACTCACAAAATAATTACTAAGACCTCTTTCTGAAACACACATATTAGTTTTTGAACCTTTTCCATGCCCTCTGTGTGATGTCTCCAGAGCTTTCAGCCACGGAAGGACCAGTTAGACTCATTTTGCAAGTGTGCCTTTATCAAAGAATAGCATCTCCACCAGGGAAGGGGGCTTACAGTATCATTCCTGGGTTTACATCTTGTCTTTGTTACCAACTATCTATGTTAGAATCAGAGAACAGAGTTGAAAATTTTTAGATAATTCAATCTGGCCCCTTTATTTTATAGCTACTTAAAAAAATTGTGATGTGCTTTATTTATGCATTGCTGAGGTAGAAGTACCAAACTCCAGTTGGAAAAAGTGTTAAGTGAAGTTAAACTAACTTTTGTGAAGAATTCCATTTGATTTATTTCTCATATCCGATGAAAGAAGTTTATGTAAACAAATCCAAAATGTTAATATCACTTACATTTAAAGAACTTGAACAATAATGAGGAAGAAATGAGTAGGGAAATAGCTCCCTTGTGCCATTTAAATTCCTTGATCACAAACTTGTACATGAAACAAAATGACACAGGCACAGCTACCATTCCTTAAAACCTTGGGAACATCAGAATATCTTGATTCATGTGGTGTAAATTATACCCTAAAGAACTACCACTTATGGCTTTTAGTGGAGATGGTCTTAGAGCAAGACATACACAAGGCAGCAATCATATTAAGTATAAGCAAAAGTTTCCACAGGCATTTCTTTAAAAAGATATTCACATTTCCAACAAATATATTAAACTGTGCTCAACATCATTAATCATTAAGGAAATCAACTCAAAGCAGCAATGTGGTACTGTGCCACGCCCATTATAATGGCTATACAGTAAAAAGAACAAGTGATGTTAATGTGTACTAATTGGAAATGTCACACACTGCTGGTGGGAATACAGCATGGTGTCTTTCTGTTGCTGCTACAGAAAATGGTCTGGCAGTTCCTCAAATGGTTAAGCATGGAGTTACCATATGGCTCAGAAAATTCACAGCTAGGTATATACCCAAGAGAGTTGGTAACATATGTTCATACAAAAAACTGTCTATGAATGTTCATAGCACTGTTTCTCATGATAGCTGAAAGATGGGCAAAAACCAAATAAATGTCCATCAACGGATGAATAGAAAAACTCTGATATATCTGTACAGTGAAATATTATTCAGCCATTAAAAGGAAGTATTACCATTCCTACAACATGAGTGAACTGCAAAATTATTAAGCTAAGTGCGAGAAGCAAGACACAATCACATAGTATAAGAGTTCTGTTTATATGAAATGTCCAAAATAAGCAAATCTGTAGAGACAGAAAGTAGATTAGTAGTTGCCAGGGGCTACAGGAGTAAAGCAAAGAAAATCACTGCTAACAGATATGAGATTTCTTTTTGGCAGTGATGAAAATGTTCTGGAATCAGTGGTGATGGTTTCATAACTTTATGGATATACTCAAAACTACCGCATTGCACATTTTGAAATGGTGAAATGTGTGGTATGTGAATTATAGTTTAATGAAAAGAAATTTTCTAGCTTTTAAATATATTCAATGTCTTTCTAAACGAAGCTGTGACTCCATACTTTTCTCTCTCTCCTTCTAAAGAGTCACTGAACCACTGTATTCTTCAGACCATTGTCTGCCATGGGCCTCTATTTTACAGCCATCATCCCAGCCTGACCCTCACCACTCTGTCCTGTTTTCCTGCACTTGCTTTCTAACTTGAGTTTCACTTGTACAATGAACTCTCCCATACATGACCCTCAAACTATTTCTAAAATACACATACTCTGCTTCCACACTTGCGTGAATTCTCTGTCAGCTTCAAAACCTGGGTTCCCTATTATCAAATCATTGAAGTTAAACCTTGTATATTCTGAAAAGCATCTATCATCAGAGCCTTTCCTGCCTTAAAATCTCCTTTGCTTTCCATGCAGATGCCTCCTTAAAGAGCTACACCAGTCCTCTCTATGTGTTAAACATATACATCTCTTCCCATTGCTGTGCTTTGGCTTCCCCCGAACAATGCTAAGGGTTAACCCCAGATTTTAATGCATCTCAAGCAAGTGCTCTACTACATAACCACATTGTCCGCCATTATTTTTTTTTTTTTTTTTTTTTTTTTTGCGGAACCGGGGATTGAACTCAGGCCCTTGTGCTTGCCAGGGAAGCACTTATTCCACTGAGCCATCTCCCCGGCTACCTGCCATTTTTTATTACTTTTCAGATATACTGTCCTTAAATTGTGCAGGCAGGCCTACAACTTGCAACCCACCAACCACAGCCTACCAAGTGGCTGGGACTGGGATCTGTGCCTACACACTCAACAGCACTTTGACTTTTACATGTTTTTTCCTGGATTACTCCACAATCCTCCATCAGCAGATCAGGATTCTAATTTTCTTGAAGAGTTTAACAAAGCCACTTTCCTTCAGAATGCTTATCCCACTCCAAGTAACACCTTACCATGATAAAAGAAAAAAAGAGTAGCTATCAAAGATTTATTACATACTAAAGAATATGCTAGGAGATTTAAACATGTTATTGTTTTATCTTTGCAAAAACCTAGTAAGAGAGTTAGTGTTACAGACAAGGAACCAAAGAAAAACTAACAGAGACACACAGTGAAGCAGAAAGTAGTTGCTAGAGTTCAGAGTTGAGATTACATCTGTCAGGCCCTAAGCTTCCTACATTTGCTTCTTGGGATAGCATAAACATGCACAAGAATTTTCTTTGCAAATGTTAGTTTCTCAAACTACAGAATATATTATGAGAGCCAAAACATGTGCCCTCTGAAATTAAGCAGCATTCTTGGTAACAACCAAATCTATGGATGGATAGCAAGAGAAAAACCAACGAGTCTGTCATTCAGTCATTTGGAAAGCTCTAAAATCAGGCTCAGAAAACTAAAAGGTCCTCACAATGATGAGGGAGGAGAACACAGCCACAGTGCTGCCCCAGAACAGTCTTTGCAAAAGAGCTATGATGACCTAACTGCTGGGCTTTCTGGGTTCCACCACTGCAGACTGAGGGGGTCCCTCCCACTGCTTCTCCCCTTCTGGACCTTTCTCCTATACTATCTGTTTGGCTAGAACAAGACAGGGACTAGAGAATTGGCATGTCTTACCCAACTAGAATCTTTTGGAGTGAGTGAAAGGGTACCTTGAGCCAATAAAAATCACTCCAGGAGGTTGAGCTATTTTATTTCTGTTTCACAAATATTTCCTCCTTCTTTCCCTCATATTGTAAGCTCAGCCATGGTACTTAGTTAGGACAATAGCTCATCAGCAGGAAGGCATGCTGGACCTTTCCCTCTGCCAACCTACTATTACCATGAGAAGGACACTTCATCTGGAGCAGCTGCCCCTTTAGGCTGGACCCCATGAACACTGGAGAGTGGAGCCTTGCTGCTGACTCTGAGCCCCACAATGCAGCCAGAGCTCCCTGAGAAGAACTATAGAATGAAAACAATTATCAGTACAGACTACATGCCACTGTGTAGTTTGACACCCTGCAGGGTCTTCCCCCATATAGCAGGATGGTATGAACATGCAAAATGTTTACTGGGCTACGTCTCCTACACCACAATATCCTCTACTTCCCAACTCCTCACATAGAGCCTAATAGAATACTCAGCACAAAACATTCACTCAATTTATCATTGTTGGTTATATAAAACAGAGTTTGATTGAAATTTATAGAGAAAATAATAAAAATAACTAATCAGTTTTCACTTTCTCTTGAGACAACAGGGTCAGGGGCTGGGAATAGGCACATGGATATAGATGATAAAATTAGTACCACATCAATAAGCAACTTAATTCTTAACAGAGGAGACAAGATTTCATAAAATCAACAATGAAACTCAAGTAGAGAGATTTGGCATGGAGGAGTTGGTCACGTACTTTCTGCTAGTGCGGATTAGACTCGACCTATAGACCCACATCAGTCAGCCACTCTCGTCCAACCCAGTTGCAATAATCCCACCATAGCATCTTCTGCCTTAAGCCAGGGAATACAGAAGCTAAACATTCTCTAATTTTTTAACATCCTTTTGCCCTTGTTCCAGTTCCAGTCCAAATAATCAAAAATTATTTATTCATCTTAATTTAGATACCCAGAGCTGTGTCCAACCCTAACTTTTACCAAGTTTACAATGAGAACAAAAACAAACATCCACACAATAAGTCTAAATGGTCTAAGTGATATCAAGCTAAAAATATATAAGAAAATGTCATTTACTCTTCTACCTTAACAAAAACATTTTCATAAAAGCAAACAGAATAATGAAAATAAAATATAAAGATATATACAGATGTATTTTGTACATAGCTGAATTTTAAATCACAGACTAACTACTTCGCTCATTTTTCTGAAGGACTTTCTGATGAAGTGCTTGCTTTACCAGGGAGCCAGCCAGGTTTCTTTGACTGACTCAGTATACGTAGTACTACTGAATCTTTGCTTTGTCAATATGTGTTTAACACAAAAATAGGTATTAAGCTTTTTTGCTACTTTAAATGTTGGTGGTGTTTTTGGAAGGCAATGCGTGAGCCAACATTCTGAATAGTCAGCATCATGGCAGCTCAATTGAACTAGAAGGCTACCTGTGTTCAATATTTGCCATGCAGGCCGGAACAGCTTAGAGACTTTTGTTTCTCTTCAAAGTACAGAAGAAATGAGGGAGAATAAAACAGGAGATAGTCTTTGGCTGGAAAGTGTTTATGACTTGTTTATGATCTGAAACCAGCATCCAAAGTAACTCTAATATGAGTCACACATAAAACTTCCAATTTTCTAGCAGCCATATTAAAAATTTAAAAAGAAAACAGTGACATTAATATTATGATATATTTTACACAATGTAATATGGCAGAATATTAGCGTTTCACCACATAACTAATATGAATATTTTAAGTGAGGCGTGTTACACCATTTTTAATACATATACTGTTCTTGAAGTGTTACACATATTCTACTACATTTCTCCATTTGGACTCTGAATTTCCAGTGGTAGGATATAGCTGGTGCCTCCCATATAAACCAATTAGAGCAGCAAGTGCCACTTTGGGAGGTCACTAGATTGATACTTGGGCTTACAATGCTTACACATATCTAAGGTAGCATCTCTCACAATGTGACCAGTGGACTGCCTGGATCAGAACTACATATGCAAGCCAGCAAGATAGCTCATGGGGCTGGTGAGATAGCTCAGTGGACTAAAACACCTGCTTAGGCAAGCACAGGGACGTGGTTCAAACCCCAGCACCACATGCCACTCCAGCCCTACTCCCAGGGCAGGCTGAGTTGGCCAGAGTCTAGGCATGATGGTACACACACATAATCTCAGCACTGAGGAGGCTGAAAGCAAGAGAATCACTACAAGTCTTAGCTGGATAGTAAGACCCTGTAACAACTAAATACATTTTAAAAAAAGAACTACATAGGGATTTTGTTAAAACTGCTATCTTGCAATGATTTCTATGCAACCTGAGAAGCTCACAAGCTTAACTAAGTGACTCACCAGGCCTACATCCTAGGGTGTAGAGGACTTGCCCTAGGGTGGCTCTTTATGCTCTAAGATGTTATAATGGTAGAATCATTATATCAACTTGACAAGTTTAGAAATTTAACAAGTGACTCAGCAGGGGGCCAGAGTCCTCACTTTGTAAACATCCCAAGCTTCTAAGAGAGGAAGACACAGAGATGGTATGAGCGCTACTCCTATATATAGTATAGGGAGCTGCGTACAATATAAGGGAGGAAAAGAGGCTTGCTTATCTCCTATGGTTGCTTTTCCTGTCTTCGGATGCCATGAATAGTTCCTCCTCAGCTGTGTGTCCCTGCTTGGAGCCAGCTGATTAGAGACTGAAACCACTAAAAACTGTGAGCTAAATAAACCTTTCCACCTTTAACTTTTAGAGTTAAAAAAAAGTAACTAACATACACCTAATTTCTCCTTCAAAGAGTATGGTTGAGCTTCTTACAGGGACATCTAAGACTCTAACTGGATTTTTGGTGGCAGCCCCGTGGAATCTGATGTTGGGTAGAACTGGAGAAGATGTGCCTTAAGGCCATGACACAGACCTTCTTGTTTTGTTTTGTTTTTAATAACGTCTTTGTGCCCTGGCTAATTTTATCAACTCAGAATAAACCAGGTGTTGGTTGTTGCTATGATATGAAAAACAGGGCTGCTGCCGGCCAGCGATTATTAAAAATTTTGCTCCACCTGTGCAGTAGAAAGCAAATCATGGCAACTCTCCATGCTGACATCTTCTTTCCATTAGAAAGAAGAGCGGCAGCACTAATCTATGTCACTGTGCTCCTTCTGGAGATAAAACCTTCATAAACAGAAGTTTTGGGTTTCTCTCTTGGTTCTTTGACTCATCCCTGGTTTCTCAGCTGCAAACCCAGACCACTGTTTCATTTGGACTGAAAATGGACTTGGTGACATTTCAGTTGGGCCTAAATTGCAGGGATGTTTCCCCAGCTAGATGCTTTTGGCTTGGCTCAATGGGCCAGAAGACAGGAAGTCAGGCCGGCTGTGAGCGCATGTGCCGCAGGCTGAGTCCCCAGATCCACTTTCCTCTTCATTCCCTGCACACCTTCCTGCCGGCGGCTCAAGGCTGAATTTTCAAACCACTGATACAATTCTATCTCCAGAGGTAGAGGGCTCCCGAGGCTCCTTTAGTCCATAGTATTCAGAAGCTTTGCAAATTATGGCTAAACTGGATCCTTCCAATTTTAATCCGTTATAGAAAAGTGTCTTTGGTAAATGCTTAAAGATTCTTTTTGTCTCTAATGCCCCAGGGATATGTGCCAGGTGATTTTAAGGATTTGCATGTAAAGAGAAAAGACCCTCCTCTGAGCCTGGGTTGATGCTAAAACAGAAGGCATAGGGAGCCAACAGCCAGGAATATTGGCCTTCACCCTTCTTCTGTCCCCTTTTCCTCCTCCTCCCCTTCCTTTTGCTACTCCTACTTCCTGTTATTATGTATCTTCATGTCAGTTTCCCTGTGATTCCCCGCCGCCTCCCCACTAAGGTCGTGGGAATGCTAAGCTCTTGAAAGACAATTCTATGGCACTAATTACATGTCTGGACAATGATGCCCTAGGGTGCAGGTGGTACCCACTAACAGCAACCGCTATTACTATTATTATTGTTATTGTTATATTATCACATGTTATGGAGCCTTTAGCTTTCCAGGACTGAATTATCGTACTTTGGTTTTGATGCCATGCCATCTTTGTATGCTTTCATTTGCTTTTCTGTAAGGCATTTTTTTTATTCCTTTTATGCACCCATTTTCCTTTATCCAGAGTTAAATGTGGCAAGAAAGACTTTTTTAGGAAGGGTTAAGAAAATAAAATGTTACTTTCAATCCTAGTAATACTGACAGAAATATTAATGAGAGGTGTGACATTTTAATAACGTTCACATAAATATTTGAGGGCCTATTCAAATGCTCCAGCAGGATCTAAGACACTAGAGCACACATGACTGAAAAATGTCTGTCCTTCTAGGGCAGGAGGCAAACAATAAATGAATTATAAGCAAAAGGTGCATCTGCAGTGATGCATGGAGTAGAACCAGAAGATGCAAAGAGGGGGATAAAGTGAATTAAGGGAGCTGAATAGATCTCATGAAGACAGTAAATTGTGAGCAAGGATCCCAAGAGAGTGAGTCATGGGCCACCTAGGACACTTCTCCCAAAGATGGCAAGCAGGGTCATGGCCTTGGGCAGAGAGTTTCTTGGGGTGCCAGCCAGAACTTCAGCAGCCTGAATCCACAGTGCATTATCACAAAGGTGAAGGAAGTAGATTTTGGAAAAGAGAATTTTCTTTGAACTAAAGACCTGGGGAATTATTTTTAACACTTAAATACTTATATCTTTCTTCAGTAAAGTTTCTGAAAAAATGATTATAGAGGAGCCACGTCTTGATATTTCACTGATGATAGGACGTGTCCCAAATATAAATTTTCTTAATAAAAAAAAAGAAGGGAAAGGAAGAAAGCTAACAATTATTTAGTATTTATTCTGCAATAGGTGTTCAAAAGGTAACTCAAAAGAGCCCAAAGCCTCAGCTTTTTGCAAATACAAATCAGATCCCATTAATCTGAATTCTGTTGGCTTTGTGCTTTCCTTCCCTAGGGCATCAGCGTCTTCAGAATTCCCAGCCCACGTTCCAAGGCTTCTCATCCTATCAGTGCTGTGGAGGACTGAGAGTCCGCACACTCAGACACTGACCTGCAACAGCTTCCCCTGCTGCCTCGTGCTGCCACTGCTACTGTCCACCTGTCTACCTGGCCACTGCTCCCCATGATGGAGGTTACATTGACTCTATAGCTTCCCTTGATAGTATGGACCCCTTTGAGGTTCAAATGGACACTTAACGGTGATAATTCATCTAATTCATGATTATGGGGTGTCTTTCCATTTATTTCACTTATTCAATTTGTTTCTCCAGTGTAGCAACAGCTTTTCCTGTACAGACCTTCACCACCTTGGTTAAATAAATAGTATTTTTAACATGTTACAGTTTATGTCTTGATGTCGCCCCAGAGACTCACACACTCATAGATGGGGCTATTCCAGGGTGGCTAGATCTAGAGTGTGTGAAGCTAGGATTAAGAGTGTGATGCTAATCCTAATGCTAGTAATTATCATACTAAATTAGTCTTCTGATTGGTCTGGTATAATTCTGGATGCTGATAATGAGAGGGTCCTGCATGGGTGTGAGTGCTACCCACCTTAAGGGCTTAGAGCCTGGTAGAATGTAAGGGACAGAAAGAGGGTTGCAATTGTCACTTGCTGCTTTGCTACTTCCCAGCTTGCTGGCTTGCTGCCTCACTGTCTTCTGCCTAGCATGGACTGTTTCTCCTCTGCAAGGTCTCTCTGTCATGCCATCCTACCTCAGAGCCAGCCAACTATGAAATGAAACTTCTACAAACCATGAGCTATAATAAACCTTTTTTCTCCTTTAACATTGGGTGTCATGTATTTTGTGGTAGCAACAAGAAAAATAAATAAAACAGATGATAATGTTAATGGGTTTGTTTTCTTTATTTCTTTTTCAGAGAATTCATTGTTAGTGCTTAGAAATGTTACTGAGGGCTGGGGAGATGGCTCGGTAGAATAAGTGCTTCCCTGGCAAGCACAAGGGCCTGAGTTCAATCCCTGGTTCCACAAAAACAAAGAAAGAAAGAAGGAAAGAAAGGAAGGAAGGAAGGAAGGAAGGAAGGAAGGAAGGAAGGAAGGAAGAAAGACAGAAGGAAAGAAAGAAAGAAAGAAAGAAAGAAAGAAAGAAAGAAAGAAAGAAAGAAAGAAAGAAAGAAAGAAAGAAAGAAAGAAAGAAAGAAAGAAAGAAAGATTATTGAATTTTCGGATTTTTTTTTTGGCTGGCTCAGGTTACCTTAAGGGCAGGTCTAGGGATTGAACCGCAGTATCCTGTGCCTGATTGCATTTGCATAAGCAGGCACTTAAACAACTGAGCTACCAGCAGGCCCCCAATGTTATTGAATTTTCCACATTGACTTTTATGTTATCCAACTAAAAAGCTTTTATGCAATAATGGATATAGTAAATAAAGTAACAATGTCTGAAATGGGAGAAAATACTTGCAAACCACATTTTTATAAGGGATTAATATCCAAGATACATAAAAATTCAAAACAAATAATTGGTTAGACATATAAACTAGAAATAGATATTTCAAAAGAAGACATACGAATGTCCAAGAGGTATATGAAAAAATGTTTAATATTAGTGATCAAGAAAATGCAAAATGAAACCACAATGATACATTATCACATACCAATTAGAATAGCTAGTATCAAAAAGACAAAAAAAAAATAACAAGTCTTGGCAAGGACGTAGAGAAAAGGGAACCCTCATGTACTATTTTTTATGTATTACTGTGCACTATAGGGAAAGCAAACTTGTACAGACATTATGGAAAACAGTATGAAGGTTCCTCAAAAACACTGAAGATAAAATTACAATATGACTACAAACAAATCATCATTCTGGGTATATATTCATGAAAAGAAAATAAATATGTCAAAGACCTATCTATATCCCCACATTCATTGCGGCATTATTCACAACAGTTACGATATGGAATCAATCTAAATGTCCAGTAGCAAAAGAATAAAGGAAATGTGATACATGCACAGAACCATAGAAAACAAGGGGGAAAAATCAGGTCATTTGCCATAGCATAGATAAATCTTGGGGCCGGCGAAAGAGACAAAGAAAACAAACCCATTAAACATGTTAAGTGAAACACTTCAGGCACAGGACAACTGCTGCTGCTGTTGTTGTTTTGTCATTTGATTTCAGGTTTCTTTTTTCTTTTTACAACCATGTATTAATACATGTTTGCAGGACATAATATTTACTTTCCTTATGGGGGCCTGCTACATATGCATCTTCGTTCCTTTGTTCACCCCTTTCCTTTCCTCCTTGCCCATTCCCTCAATCTCTTGGTCCCCTTTCTACTTGAGAAAGATCTGTCTCTGTATTTCCTATTATCTACCTTTACTTTGTTCTTTACGTATTACTTGAGTATCTCATGTAAAGAGTCCTTGTGGTAGTTAAGCTTATGTGACTACTTTATTTCACTTACCATTGTGGTTTCAAACTCTCCATTTTCCTGAAAGTAGCTCAAGTTTACCTTTCTTTATGGCAGAATAGAACTCAATGGGGTATAAATCCACATTTTCTTTATCTATTTATCTGTGGATGGACAGATGTTCACCAAAGGTAGCAGTTTCAGTTAGACAGAAAGAATAAGGTCTGAAAATCTATCGCACTACTACATGGTCATAGTTCATAATGGATGGTGGATTTTTCACTAATGTGGTCTCAGAGGTTGGGGATCAACATGTCATTATTGTCCTCCAAATCTCCTTGCTTCTTGGACTGCATCCTGGTTGGTAAGGTCTGGTGGGGTCCTTGGAGACAACTTTCCTCCTGGCTCCACTTGGTGGCTTTATCTTGGTAAGGTGTATCGGCAAGTTTGTAGGGGCCAGTGCCCTGAGAGTTCTGGGAGGTACTAGATATTTATAAAAACCCATTCCTGCTGTGTGCATACCACTTGATTATTCACTTGCTGACCCCAAATAGCAGATCGAAACAGTCTGGAATGGTGAGAGAGTTTCTCTTCCCTTTTGCGTCAACCCATCCTTTGGCTCAGTCTCTATCCACAACTTGCCATTTCCAGACATACTGGATATGGTGGAATCCAGAAGAGCCTTGAGGTCTGTTGAGCCCTCTCTATTCCTAAGTGGTCCCCCATGACCAGCACTGCCAACAGAACAACCACTCTCTTCCTCTGACTAATCTTTACTTCAATATGGGGGCTATAGCATGAGGTATGTTTGGAGAGTGACAAAAACCAAATGCAAGATAAAGCCAAAACTATCTAAATTAAACAACATGAAGGGGAAAACAAACAATAAATATCACAGAGCGGGCATTGAACTGGGTTCTCAAGTAGTTTAACAGACGACTGAATTTAAAGAAAGGGACTCTGGCTTTGATGCTTGACACTGTCTAGCATGACATTTGTCCCCTTCCCTCAGATGAAAAGCCACAGGTAAGAAATAACAGCAGCCAGAGCCCAGGGGACAGGGCTGTGGCAGGTAATATTCACTCCATATCTGTGAAGCGTGAGGTGGCAAAGACTGTACAGTGAGGCTGGAACTTGGCTAATATTTGGCAAGTAACTATTGTTTTTTTAATTGGGGCTGTTTCATCTTTCTTGCTGTGATGTAGGTTAGCCCAGACAGCACCTTTAATATTTTTCAAGAAGTGCATGGTTCCAGCTGAGTATTCCATGCTGCTCACTGTATTCCATGCTGAAAGTGCAAAAGATGAGACATTTACGCAGCTTTACAATCAGGGGGCCTCAGAATCATATAGCAAAAGTACCTGTGTCTCAAGCCTCTCTCTAATGTCCAGCATAACATTCTGTGGGTTCTTTAACCTCTGACTCAGTGTCCTCATCTGTAAAATGAAATCAATTGCTTCTAAGGCAAAGATTGCTAAAAGGATTAAAGGAAATTGCAAGTAAAACCCTCAGCAAGGAGCCTCTGACAAAGTGGGTACTCAAAAAAGGAAAGTGTTTTTTTTTTTTTTTTTTTTTTTTTTTTTTTTTTCCGTTTTCCCTGGGGAAAAACATGCACATACGAAGCAATTAGTGAACAAGACAATAGATATGAAAGGATAAATTGCAGTAGTCAGTAAATGCTCAAAGAGCCAGAGGAAGATCAAAGAGGGGCCGCAGTCTAGGGGAAGAACGCTAGGGAAAAGGGGAGAGAGGGCCTCACTGGGAGCAGACTTAGCTCACTCCACTTGACAGGGACAGCGCACTTCAGGGACAGAAATGTTTTGCCCCATTTGTACTTCATGATGTCTAAAGGGGGTGGGAGATGTTAGACACACCGACTTAATAAAGACGTAAACACTGACGACGAGGCTGCGGTGGAATTCGAAGAGGAAAGTGAAATGCGCGCCTGGCTCCGCCTGCCTGCGGATTCTGCCTTCCGCTTGGCTCTTTCTGACCCGTGACTTCTTCGGAAGGTGTGGAGCCCTGACCCAGTATGAAACTCAGCTGCTGAAGTCAGCAGACAGGATTAGAAGCGGCTGGGGTGAGGCAGAAATCATCTCTTAGCTTAAATTGTTGTAAATCAGAGCCCCAAACTAGGCTGCACATTATGCTTTTGTTACTCCGAGAGTTAAATTACAAGGAAATGAACTGTGCATAATAATTCCCCAACTCGCTGCCCTCAGCCTCCGCGGGAGCAGGCTTTGCACTGAGAGCCATCCCCGGGCACGAGGCGCTATCTAGTGGCCGCTCTCTGCAAAGAGAGTCTCAAGGCCACGAGAACACAAAAGAGCCTGTCCCTCACCTGGTTTGGGGACACAGGCTGCCAAGGCCAGAGAGGCTTCCAAGAGGATCACGTGCCTCCAGCCAGCTTTTCTGGGTTTTTAATAAAGACCTCTAAGTGTTCAAGTCATTCTCAGCCACCTTGCGCCATCAAATATTTGGTCAAAGCTCATGAACATGGTCCTGCCTGCACCTCGACACCCACTGACCCACCCAAGTCCCCCTGGAGCTGCATTTGTGATGAAACAGTGGAGCCCGCTGTTACAGGAGGCTAACAGGATTCCACAGAACACATGGAAAGGCTCACGTTGCAAAGCCCTTGACTGTAGTGTTTGTTCCACAGACCAAAGCTCAATTTTTTTTTTTTTTTTTAAATCAGAGTTTCAACTAGAAAAGTCATAAAGAGACCTCCAGCTGACCGGGTTTAAACAACAACTAGAAAAGGGTCTAGTTGAAATGGACTTCCTCCCCAGGCTCTCCCTTCTCTTTAGGTGACTAAGGGGACAGGACAGACTTGCTCACCCTCTGCCCTACGCCCTTGAATTAGCATTAATGTTCTCATGAGTTACTATACCTTGAGTATTCCCTAGGGCACATTGCCTCCGGATTTTTAGGTGTACGATGTCTGAAGGTCACAGTACCATGTGGCCTCAAATTGCTCTAAACAACTTTCTTTAACCCCCCCCCCCACACACACACACGTAGGATGGAGCCCAGTACAGGTTGCTACTGCATGGTTCAGTCACACTCTAAACCGTAATGAAAATGGGGCATGGTGTCAGCACTCAGGGAGACTGAGACAGGAGAACTGCAAGTTCAAGCCCAGTACGGACAACTTAGCAAGACCATGTTCCAAAATACAAATAGCACTAAGGAAAAAGATTTGTGTGAAGGTGCTGTATTTAATCCATAATACAAAAATAAAATTAACCCTACTATCTGTCTGGAAACACATACACACTCCGGGTAAAAAGAATTCTCAATCTTGAACTGTGAACAGGATTCTAGTTCTTGTGTTCTCTTCCCTTGCCTTCCCTTCCCTTCCCTCCTCTCTCCTGGTCTGACAGATCTTGCTCTATAGCTCCAGCTGGCCTCCCAGGCTTCCTGTCTCAGCCTTCTTGGTGCTGGAGTTGCAGGTGTTTTGTGCACCACTACGCAGGTCCAGCCCTGGGATCCTGCACATGGGCAGGAATGCAGGCACAGGCAAGCAGATGCGAGCACAGTATTTAAGCATTGCATATGAGCTTCACCACTGACAGGCTCGCAGCACAATTTATGGAGAGCTTCATTCAGAGCAACAGCAATAGGCTCCATTTTAATGAATCCCCTTGGCAGTATAATCATCACTCAGACAAGAACAACTACTCCACGGAGCTGAGCACCCTCTCCCCGACCCTTGTGCCTCTCCACTGAAACAGAATCCTTCCCATTTCTTTTCTCCCCATTGCACAAAAATTTCATTTTTAAAATGAATCAATATGAGCACTGGGAGCACCATGGAGGTGCAGCAATAGGGCGGGAGCCCGAGCCGAGGGAGGAGGAGGGGTGGGCTCGCCAAGAGCCACCATTCTTGTTCGTAAACAGCGTGAAATAGAATTCCATATTGCAAATTAATGTGCATGTGTGTGTGTGTGTGTGTGTGTGTGTGTGTGTGTGTTTGTGTGATTTTTCCAAAACAAGGGCTTTGTTTCTGAGATAGCACACAGACACTGCGTGCTGCGGTTGCTATGGTAATTACTAGCCTCTGTTGAATAAGGATGCCAGGGTTACTCAGAGGAGAACCAACCGGTAAAAGTGCATATTGGATGAAGGAAAGCACTTTTTTGTGAAGGCTGCAAGTTGTACTAGAACCCGAAAAATAAAGAAGGTGCAGGTAGGAGCACATATTTACAAAGATCCAACAAAACCCTTTTGCCTTTAGCAGTTTTCATCATATTTCTAGAGTTTAAAATGTCAAAGCCCTTGAGACGTGTGCCTCCAGGCTTCTCTGGGAGAACAGGGAACTGTATCTAAAAGCAGCACAAACAATGCAATAGCACTAATGGTGATGGCAGTAATGATAACAGGAGTAGTACCAATAACATAGATTATAATTTATTGTGTGGGTACAATGTTTTCACTGCTTTTCTTATTTTATGTTATTTAATCCACACAAAGGCTTGAAAAACATTAAAACATTCATGTTTTTATTGCACATATAATATTACATGTGATAGAACTGAAAGCCATTGTACTTTGAATACTGTATACTATGTATATTACTATATATGATATATATACAGCTTGCATATTTTAAAATGAGATTTTATGTTTCCAGGCTGCCCTTGAACTTGCAGTCTTTCTACCTCAGCTCCTGAGTAGCTGGAATTACTGACATGCAACACTTCATCTGGATCATTTTGTAGTTTTTAAGTAACTTCTATGAGACAGAATTTAGCCGTACAGATATCAAAATGTAAAGAAAAAACAATGGTGATCCTTCATGGAAACTCCCTCATAGTAAGTGGAAAGACAAGAAATACAGTGTACAATCTCTGATGGTGTCAGGACTGAGGAAACCTCCAGGAGGATACTTCCTCATGTGTCTTTGGCATTGGAGTTGGGGAATGGTCTACCAAAGTGTTTTCCAGACAGGCCCCAGGATGGTGAAGGGTTAGCAGGTCTGGGGAGAAACATTCTAAGAAGAAATAAATCTGGGTAAAGGCCTGACTTCAAGAAAGCCTGGTGTGTTCTTTGAGTAGGACAGCTCCCTGTGGCCATGACAGAGAGGGCTGGGGCCTGATGAGAGCCAGGAGAGAACAGGTGGGACCCCAAAGAGGGCTGGATGAGCCATGTGAAAGAGTTTCCCCTAGTTCCAGTGCAAGGATAAGTTGAAAAGCACTTTTTGGAAGGTAAGAGTCACAATTTGGTTTGTATTTAGCAGGTTCCCATTCACCATGATATACAGAGTACAGGAGGACAGGGAGGGGCGTGGAGGTCAGAGGGCAGGCTATGTGGCAATCACCTGGCAGACAACAGCAGGCAAACTCAGCAGAGGCTGGAAGGAAAAACAGGAGGAGAAGGAAATGCTGCTGACTCTTGAGGGGCCTGGTCAGCAGGACTTGGCATATTAGCTGGGACAGGGGAGGCCACTAAGTACCTAAAGTGTGGCATTGTCTTCATTTTACCAGAATAGAACTAAGGCTGAGGAAAGCTAAAGAAGTTGCCCAAGGCTCTTGCTGTTATGTGGCAGGAACAAGATTTGAACCCATGCTCATCTGATTCCAGAGCCTCTTCTCTGCCCTACGCTGTGTGGCCACCCTGGCTAAAGCATACCTTCCCCACTACAGTCAGCCATATATGTCCACAGACTGAACACTGTACTCATGAGTCCAGAACAAAGTGGTTTATACTTGGTTCCTTCTTTTAGCTTGGCTTTCTATAAGAAATATTTTCCTTTAGTCATAAAAAGGTGATGTACTGTGGTTCTTTAAAAAGTCTATTTTAAGAAGCATTAATTGAATTTAATAATTTCATTACTGTGTATCTTCTGCCAAATTAGAGTTAGAGATATTTTCTTCTTTGCTGTTCTAACAAGTCATTCAGTAAGGAGCAACATGACTGACCATGTAATTAATCAAGTTCTATGTCTTATGCTAAGAAAATTTAAGATAATATAAATGATTAAATATCTTTTGCAAATAACAGCTAACAGCTTAACTTTCCAGCTAAAAGGGGTAGCTTTCCAAAAGACAGAGAGAAGAAAAAATAAATAAAACAATATCAAAAACTTACATAGAGCTACATAAGTCAGCAGGTTTTCATTTTCTCTTAAGCTTTGGAGTTTTTAAATTCATTTGGTTTTCTTTTAAGTGTACCATTTGATATATCTTTGGTTTAAATACTCTAAGCTTCCTTTCTTATATTTTAGACTTTTGCTTTCCATATTTCTAAATGAAGACTGTTTCAGAGAATAAGTAAAAATCAATATAGCAGCAATGGGCTTATGTTTGCACTGGATTGTATCTTTAACTGGATGATCTAAAAAAGACAAGTACTGGCATGTTATAAAATAGAACCACTTATCTATGCATAGTCTACTCTGTTTGAATACTATATTACTATACTATGGGTGATTTTGCAAACCAGAATATAGTCAGTTGAAATCCTGCCATCAAGAGACTAGAGTGTATCAGTTAAATGCACAATGAAGGTATTTAAGAGTCTCATGCTCTACCGACTGAGCTAGCCGGGCAACCAATGAAGGTATTTAGCAATCAAGTTTAAGTGTTAAAATAGTAGGTTTGAAATTTGTGAAAGAGAACCAGAATGGATTTTTTTCCAGCTGTCTTCCTA
The DNA here is from genome assembly GCA_004027165.1 of Ctenomys sociabilis. Lineage (NCBI taxonomy): Eukaryota > Metazoa > Chordata > Mammalia > Rodentia > Ctenomyidae > Ctenomys > Ctenomys sociabilis. The sequence continues at coordinate 7,869 of PVKA01024313.1, read as the reverse complement.
CTTCCATTCCTCACCTCCCCCATACCATTTTACTTAACCTATCAAGCCCTTGGTGCTGCAAGCTTTTGGGAAATCAGGATATGGATTTGAAAGTCCAAGTGCAACAGAAAAGATGAGGAAGGGAGGGTGCAAGTTTGAGGAAATTAATTCAGACTTCTCACATGAAGAGTTCATACCAGATTCTTGTAAGTTCCAGGCCACTTTGAGAAGTAAGCTAATGCTGATTTTGTGTTCAGCAACTTGATACTTGCATCAACCAAAGAAAAGTCAGCACTTTGTGCTTTAATCTGAGAAATTCATAGGCCTTATGAGCCTCCTTTTAATCATAATATGACCCAACTATGAACCTGGGAGACTGTAAATGACACTCTTCTCCTTTGATAGAAACACAACTGGGGCTTGAGCCATTGAAAACTGCCCAAGGACACTTAGCAGAGAGTGAGTCATTGGACAAAGCAACTGGGAAGAGCCTCTCCCCAGTTAACCATCTACCTACCACAGCACATTGCTTCCATTTGGTTTAAGAGGAATGTTTTTAGAAGCTCTTGATTGTTCTTTTGTATCCTATTAAGTTGGGGTAAAATTCAGAATGTTAATCACATTCAGACAATAAATGACAATGTTTTCCAGGAAACTGACAACTCTTCTTTCTTGCTTGTGTCGCCCAAGTTGAATGATGATTGATCTAAACCTATAGTACAAAACTTTCCCCTTTTCAGTGATTGGTTTGGGTTGGTCATGTGATCCAATTCAGGCCAATGAAACAAGGGGGGGAGAATTATGAGAAAGGAGTAAACCTTGCTTCTCGTATTTCTGTTTTTGTTTTTGTCTTTGTCTTTTTTAACACACAGTGTTGCTATGCAGCTCAGGCTGAACTTGGGTTCACTTTGAAGTTCGAGCAGGTCAAAAACATACAGTGATCTTCCTGCTTCTGCCTGTTGAGTGCTGGGATAACAGGCATGTGTCACCATGTTTGGATACTCTGCTTTTTGTTTTAGGACATTATTGCATGAAAATCTGATGCTTAGATCTGAGGCTCTAAGTAATTTAAAAAGAAGCCATACAGTAGGATAGTTACAAGTGAAAATTTTATTGAATGGCATGCTCAAGTTTATCTTTTAGTGGCTATCTTTGGAGAATTCATATGCATGGTACACCCCTGCCTTCCTTTGTAAGCAAATGCTTCTGATATTGAATAAAAGTTCCTTGCTCAAAACACTCAGATGCTCATACCATAGAACTCCTTGCTTTTTAAAAGCCTTATTGCCCATCATGCAGCAAGTAGACCAGGAGATAAAAAGAGGTCAAATCAGCCTTCTGGATTGGTTGCTAGTGTGGGAATTTATGCAAAGGGAGGAGACAGGGGAAGCTGCATGTGATTGTGTGTTAAGAAGTGAGATGCTGAGCATTCCTTTGCACAAGAAATAGGGTCATTGCGCCTCTTCACAGGTCACAGGCTTCTCGTCAGGGGGAATCACCATGTCTGCACAGATGATTCTGAGCTTCTAACATCAAACAAGTAGCAACAAAAATAACAACTTTTTAAAAGTCATTGCCTGGAGGAGCTGGCATCTGTACATGTTAAGTACTGAAAAGCTGGTCCTCAATTCTTTTTCACTGGATTCTAGAGGCTTTTCCTGAAAGGCAATATAAGAACTTGGCTAATGAAGGAATTTATTTCCAAGTGGGGCCAGACATTAGCTAATTTCACCCCTTCCAGTTATTAGGAATCAAATCCTGATTGGATTTTCATACTTAGGTCCTATTTCATTTGGCTAGCAGTCCAGGTGGAGCAAAAGAAAATGGCATATCTGAGGGCAGACATCAAAGTCTCTTTGTATGTGGTGCTCTAGCACCAGCCAAGTTGTAGCTTTCTCAAGTTGTAGCTCTCATACAGACCAAGGCAGCTTCTTTTACACCCACATCTCTGGTTCTAATTAGTGGGGCAGTAAGTTACACTCCACAAACCTGCTTTGCTATCATGATTTTTAACTTCTGTTTTGACTTCACTGAGTCTATTTTCACATATTTGGAGGAACAGTGTGAGGTATCATCCCTATTTGGTTTATATCACTGAGGAGTGTTATGTTGGGAATAAATACAGTTTATTTTGAAATACTATATACCCAAGCACACTTATTTGAGATCAATAAAAATGTTCAATAAATCTTTAAAGCTAAAAGAAATGTTATGCTTAAATGAAATGTTATGAACTGTCAAGACCCTATTTAAGAAAGACAAATCCCGGGGGCTAGGGAGATACATCAATAGAATAAGTGCTTGCAGGCCAGCCAAATAGCTCAGCGGATTAAGGCACCTGCAAGCAAGTGCAGGGGCTGGGGGTTGGATCCCTGGGATGCCATGCCGGCCCCATCCTCCAGGGGGCGCTGAGATGACAATTGAGACTGGGCATGGTGTTGCACACCTACAATCCCAGCTCTCTTGGGGGCTATAAACAGGTGGATCATTACCAGTGTGGATCACTACCAATCCGATCTAGTAGTGAGACCCTGAACACCCTGTAGACGCTTGCTTAAAATACAAAAAAAAAGAAAAAAGAGAGAAAGAGAAAGACAAAGAAAGACAGACAGACAGACAGACAGACAGACAGACAGACAGACAGACAGAAAGAAAGAAAGAAAGAAAGAAAGAAAGAAAGAAAGAAAGAAAGAAAGAAAATCTGATCTATACATCACTGTTTTTGCTTGGCAAATCCACATCAAACCTCTAAAACACTGTTAGTTGGAAAAGACTAGGTAGCTCACAAAAGTAAAACTTTTATAAACTGAAAAATTGTGGTACAATGGTACACTCACATATTCTTCCAATGAGGTTTCTATGACCAAATCCTCCTTTAAATGTCCATTAAGTGCTTCATAGTTAAAAGAATCTTTATTAAAGATAAGATTGTCCATGTATGAACATACTGAATTTTTTGGTATTGTAGGTTTTGGATGGTATGAGTACTTTTTTAAAAGTATCAAGCAGAAGACATCTACAACGCTGAGATTCTGCTCAGGTGTTATTCCCACATAGATTGAGGACACTATTAGTTCACTTTGGTGGCATCATTAGGTGACACAGACAGAGGATAACATCTTGCCTTATATACAATCACTTACAACCTAACATAAATAAGGAGTGACTAGGAATTCACATGAAGAGGGACTTCTAAGTCAGTACAGAAGTAAGCTGCTGTAAAATATTATTCTAGAAGGAAGGGCCATGGGCCTAGGAATTTGGTAGGATGAAACCACATCTTGAGCACAGATTCTGGCTGTCATCTTCACTCTGTGTGTGTGCTGAGCCAACCCCAGACCCAGGGTGCTGGCTTAGCGAAATCCTGAAATCCTGGGCTGTCGGCCCTTAACACAAATGCCTCCAGTCTGCATGTAGCTCCCTGCATGCAATAAGGGCTCTGCAGCTGTTGAAAAACAACAAATCAATTTCCCCAAAGTGAGTTATTTTCTCCATTTTCTGACTGCAAATGTATTTGTGTGAGAAACTTTAACTAGTTTGTAAGAAGTTTGTAGCCAGACAAAAAGAGCATAAAATTGGTTTCTATACACAAAGAACTCTTTAGAAAGCAGTTAACCTTTAAAGCAGCTCCTAAGAAAGACAAAGATTTTTGTATATTCAATGAGACCCTTGGAATAACAATTGCTTGTGTTTTCACTGCCCAGAAGTGTAAAGAACCAAACAAACCAATTTACATTTCCCTTAGCAGTAGCTTGTTTGTTATTTTCTTTAAGAGTATCAGGGTTGGTGGCTACAAATGGAATTTAAATATGTAGAGTAAAGAGGCAGTCAGACTAAAAGTAAATGAGATTTTGAATAACCTCTGTAATATTTATAATCTTTTCCATTCTGAATTCCCATCATTTCTTATTCATCCAAACAAACTCAAATGGGTTTTTTGACTCATGAGCCTTTATTGTATTAGTCACAACCAAGACACACACACACACACACACACACACACACACACTCACGGAGAAGGGAACTGCATATGGAAATGATCTGACCTAAGACATTTTGATGGCACAAGAGGTTTTATTTGGAAACATGAAGAATTCCTCCTGGTAGAAGTCTCAAGTGGCTTTCCAAGTGAATGTGTCAAGCCCAAACCTGCATATACAAGAGTCTTTCTGGAGTCCAACACATGAGTTTGGTCAAAAGTAAGCTTGAGAAAAGAAAGGGATTAGTGAGTAATCACACTGAAGAAAAAACAAGGAGGACCTCTAGGGAGAAGATAGAATCTACATAGGCAGGAACACAAATTCCTTGGTAATCTACCACCCTCAAAGTGAAGCTGGAAAATGTCAGGGGCCTCTGGAGTGTGCATAATTAACTCCTGGAATGAAATCAGCACACCTGCCTCCTTGAAGTACATGTGCTCTTCCAAGGAAGGAGCATCTCCTAGCCCAGGCCTCCTAAGGCCTCAGCAAGGGGGCTGTAAAATACCCAAGTACTGGGCCCTCTCCTTAGGCTCGGGCTTCTCACTTGGCAGCATGTTTGCATATGCTCCTGTCTGACTCTCCCAATATTCCTGAGAAGGATGCAAGGTAGTAATTATAATCTCTACCACATAGGTTAAAATCAAAAGGTAAAAAAGATTTAGGAGAAATTGTCTCAACGCAGATGACTGGCCAGCAGCAAGATGCAGGCTTTCTTCTTCTGCTCTGAGGCTCGGACATTCCCCGACTGCCTTGCCATGGGACTAGCCCCAGACTTCCTGCTTTCTTAAAGTCTTGATCATGTTGTCTGCAATATTCCCTCTACACCATTCAGACCTAGAACTACTCAAAATCTATAATACTTCACCACCCATCTTTGTTTTGATGAGTTAAAAGTATATGGACTAAAGAAATCAGGCTATGTGTGCTCTTTTCCATGCTTAGTAAGGACCTCTTCCTGCCCTGTAAGGAATGTGGCAATCTCTCTTCTTTCAAACTAATCATTAATGGTCTTGAAGGAAAACCTGTTTTAACAATTAGCAAGTGTTGTGAGTCAAACCTCTGTTACTGGCTACTGGAGAAGTGAAAGACAAGATTTCTACCACAAAGAAAGCCCCTCATAATGGGGAAAACAAAGGTCAACACAACCCTGATGAATGCAGATGTGGGGATAGGAAAGGCCTAGAAAAGCTCCTGGGGAAAGTCAAATCTTAGACCCTCCCTTCTCCTTCCTTCCTTCATACTCCCTCTTGGAAGGGAGTGAAAGGAGTGTGCTAGAGGTGGTCTACTCCCAGGGAGGATGGTGGTGTGAGAATACACAGAGATGATGTCTCTACTCTCTCCAAGAGCTGGCCTGGGATGTCACAGGCCCTTATTTGTATTTGTCCTCAGCCCTATGTATTGTAATAGGCTCTAGAACTGTGCTGCTCAAAACTCTCAAAATGATTAGTGTATTATAACTGGGATAGGAAGAAAAAGAAAAGATCCAGAGTAAAAGAAGAATCTTGGGAAGCAATATGTGCACGGACTTAAGCAAGTGAGGTGATGGAGAGGACACCTGTGAGGCACCGGCCAGATGGAATCCCAATTATGGGAGAGGAGATTCATCAGCCTTGAGAGTATGTGACTGAGGAAGCACCACACTGGGAGACAAGCCTGGGTTGACCACAATGAAAACCTGCTAGAGCTTTTCTGACACATTAACCAAGTCTAGGTGGGCTCACAGGCAAAGACCTTAAGAATGGACATTGCAGGGTGTAGGCAGGGCCAACCTGCAGGGAGCATTAAAAGCTACTGAGGCCCTAGGAAACTGGCTGCAGCAGGAAGTGAGGAGAGCAGAGAGAGGAAGTAGCAGACTGACCAGGGCCCAGTGAAAGCTGGAGCTCTGGAGAAGGGGACACCACCTGGCAGAGAGATCAGGTGCGACAGAGATAAGAGGGAACAACTGCTCAGGAAATGAGGCCCGGACCTGTCTGTGCTTGCCCTCTCTCCTGCTGATGCTTCCCATGGACCAAGGCCAACCTATCACCTATTGGCAAGGGAACGCTGATGACGGAACTCACAGGGACAGATTCCAGTCCTACACAGGGAGAGAGATAAATCTGAGGCCAAGCAGCAAGACCAGCATCCTTTATTGAAAATGCTCATGAATGAGCCAAGCAGAAGAAAATAACAAAACCTTGTTTTAACTTTGCAAAAGCAATTTTAACTCTCAAGTGTGAGCCATTTGTCATGTGTGCCAAATCAACACACAGTAAGATAACAATTATAAATGTTATTAATTATCAGAATATTACCTTTCATGTTCAAGTCCCTAAATTATAATATATGACCGAATACTACAGCTATTTTTCTCTATTGTGTCTGTTACAATACATATACTATCTAGAGTCGTTATATTGTGCTTTCATTATATACAATAAAACCTTTGGCTCATAAGCTGTATGAATAAAGGAATTTGGTGAGGAATGTTAATCCTCCTAGATAAATTATTTAACTCCTCTTCCTCATTTCGGAACAGCAATCCCTAGCTAATACACAGGTTCCTGGCAGTTTGCTTTTACATAGCTTTTGAACATTATCCCCTTGGGAATTGACCTTCATCTCCAAGACTTGCCAACATGTCCAAGGCCATCTCTTTATTCTTACAGCATAGCTCCCAGGATGGATGGAAGCTCTTGATCCCATGAAGGTAGGAATAAGATGGAAGTGGAACACCACTCAATATGACCCCTCCTCATGCTTGGCACAACTCTTCAGTCTTTATAAGATTACAGAGCAGATATGCAGACTTTCTAATAAATAGCTAGGGCAATTTGAGGAAAGAATTAAAATACCTTATTTTATATTATTTTATCGGCAGAATTGGGGATTGAACTCAGGCCTTTGCACTTGCCAGGCATGCACTTATTCTACTGATTTATCTCCCTAGCCTCAAAAGTCCTTAACTTTAATTAAAGGATATTAAAGGATGGCATTTCTAACTTGGACTTTCCCAAGAGTCTTACCAAAGATGCCACCTGTTAAAAACTCCTAATTGCTAGGTTTCTTCCCACTCAAATAACACTCCAAACCTGAGATCACAAGTCCTGTGCTGAGTTGTGACCAAGGATTATCATTCTGAGATTGTTACTATTGGGACCCAATTTGATTTGCGGCTTGAAGGATCCCATAGGCCCTTGATGTGGGGGTCCATTTCCAAGTCCAGTGAATTCTGTCAAAGGCCCACAAGTGCTATGTCACTCATGAGTTGATCTATTGTGATCTGTAACTTCCCACTATAATCTGCATCGCAGATGTCTTCCAAAGGCCCAGGTGCAAAGGCCTGGTCTCCAGAGTGGCTCCCTCAGTCTGGGAGTTTTTTTGGTCATCAAAAAGCCTAAAAGGGGACTGTGGGCCCCTGCCTGATCCTCCCTTACTTAACTTTGCTTCCTGCCATACAGTGAGCTATTTGTTCCACCCACTCTCCTACTTTGATGTGTGGCCTCACCACAACTTCAGAAGCTGATGGACCATAGCTTGGGATATCTGGAACCTCCAAACCAGGAGCCAAATCTTTTTAGGTTGAAGATGTCAGCTGTTTGTTTTAATAACACAAAGCTCACTTACACCTTTCCCAAGGACAAATCTTGGTTTTTCCTGGAAGAGTAGAGTCTAGATCCATTTGAAAGGGGAAAAAAAAAACATTTACTCTAATTAGCAAGGCACCTGGCTGACCTTCAAATCAATAGGCCTCACTTACCATGTTGAGCAGTGTTTTTCATTCTGCACAAGGGGGTTGACATGGTCTCAAGAAAACCATACCAGCTTCTGGTGGTTCCTCTCTCTGTTTTTCAAGAAGAGCTTGGGGCCTGGGAGATGGCTCAGTGGAATAAGCGCTTCCCTGGCAAGGGCAAGGGCCTGAGTTCAGTCC
>PVKA01024312.1:0-34410 GCA_004027165.1 Ctenomys sociabilis | reverse complement strand
GAGATTCCAGCTCACCCCAGAAAGAATGGCTATGAAAGAAAGAAAGAAAGAAAGAAAGAAAGAAAGAAAGAAAGAAAGAAAGAAAGAAAGAAAGAAGGAAGGAAGGAAGGAAGGAAGGAAGGAGGAAGGAAGGAAGGAAGGAAGGAAGGAAGGAAGGAAGGAAGGAAGGAAGGAAGGAAGGAAGGAAGGAAGAAGGAAGGAGGAAGGAAGGAAGGAAGGAAGGAAGGAAGAAAGAAAGAAAGAAAGAAAGAAAGAAAGAAAGAAAGAAAGAAAGAAAGAAAGAAAGAAAGAAAGAAAGAAAGAAAGGCTATTATCAGTAAATCAACCAATAAAGCTGGAGGTGCTGTGGTGGAAAAGGAGCCCTTCTCCACTGTTGGTGGGAGTGCAGACTGGTACAACTACTATGGAAATCAGTGTGAAGATTGTTCAAAAAGCTAGGCTTGGAGGTTCCACTTAAGCCAACTATTCTCCTTCGGGGTGTCTTCCTTAAAGAATTAAGAGTATCATACTATAGCAGCGTATGCACCCTCATGTTTATAACAGCGGTTTACAGTAGCTAAATCTTGAAACCAGCACAGATGTAAGAGTAGATAATAAACCAAGTCACACACGTCAGCCTCTGGGTCTGCCCCTCAGCCCCGCCTTCCACGGGCTCTGATGCCCACCCTCAGGTGGGGTGGGGTGGAGGGGACCCCTGAGGAAGTGAGGCCAGGGTGGGTGGCTTGTCTTTGTCCCTGGACAGATCAGGGTATGGTCACCAGGCTGAGACTTCCGGAGCCCACAACAGAGCGGGGCTCACCACCCTCAGACGTGGAGGACCCAGCAGGGGCCGGCTGGAAAGGGCATGGTGCAGCTGTGCCCGATCTGAAGCTGCATCCCAAGCTGCCCGTGGTGACCTCCCCACATGGTCACTGGGCCCTTCCTCCAGCTCGGCATGGTTGGCACCTTCCGGGGGCAACAGAAGCCACCTGTGTGTCCTGCAAGGCTGGAGTCACAGGGCCCAAGAAAGCTGCACAGCCAGGCCAGGGACCCCTCCTGCCGGCTTCATGGCCTGTCTCAGCCACAGCCCCTGTGTGTGGCTTCCAGAAACATTAAAATGTGGCCTCCATGACCCCTGCCTTCTGGAGTCAGGCCACCGTGCCTGTGTCCCTGGCCTTCTGGCTGGGGACACACAGACAGGCTCACATCCAGGTGCAGCTTGGTCCTCCCTAGTAGAGCTGGCAGCTGTGAGGTATGCCAAGCTGGGATACACTTTTTTTCTAATTACAAAGTGATTTCCAGCTATACTTTCAAATCACTTTTCACCACCTTTGAAGGGAAGGAAAATGAGAAGCCTAGAAACTGACCTGCGAAGGGCTAGGGAGGTGCTCTTTCGTCCAGTTTCCTTCTGCAAAGGGAGCTTGGAGGGCAGAGGAGGGCTGCGACAACACCCTTGAGCATGGTCACCACATGCCAGGGCCTCGATGGTCAGGTGGGGACCTGTGTGGCCAGGACAAGGCCACGGTCACCTGGCAGCACCCACATACCTGCCCACACTGGTCCCTCCATGGAGGAGCAGGCCACAAGAGTCACTCTACCCCAAGAGCAGAACTGACTCCCAGAACCCTGACCTCCAGCACTGGGAGAGCCAAGGCTGCTTCCTCAGGGAGCCCACAGCTCCGCAGCCCCCTGTGCCACCCACCACAGGCACAGTGTAAACAGATATAAGAGATTTCCAGCTTCTGGTTTTGTTTGGTTTGGCACTCGGGATTGAACTCAGGACCTGCACACTAGGCAGGTGCTTTGCACTCAGCTGTCTCCCTGGCCCTAGATAAAAGATTTCTAAATGAAAAGGAGGGTGGGTAGAGGAGGGCCTGGCCTCCTCCCCTCCCAGCTGGAGGACCTCACCACGTCACTTGCCCATGGGATTGTCCCCAGGAAGGGCCACCTGCAGGAGCAGCGCCCCAACCTGCCAAGTGCACGGTGGCATCCACTGCGCATCCCTGGGAAACCGAGGCTGCAGCATAGGGGCAGTGGCCACCAGGCAGAGAACAGGCCCAGGGGGACAAGGGAAAGGAGAACAGGGACCTGATGCTCGCCAGCTGCTGGGCCAGGAGGTGGCAGGGTTCGCTCCCTCCCTCTGGGCAACAATGATATCATATCTCAAAACTCAGGGTCCGAACTACATGGGCCCCAACCTACATTTTGGCTCATTTAAAGTGACACGAAGCAACATTGGGACGAAAAGAGAGCTCAGGGGAGGAATTAAGTCACCAATGGGATTGCATGATAGAAAATGAAGGCAGAAGTCAACAGTCATGGAAATATGAGGTGCTCAGAGAAAGAAGATCAAACAGCTGGCAGGAGCTTCCCGTGGTCTTCTGTCACTTGCCTCCCACCTGGAATGTGGACGTAATAGCTGGCACTCTAGCAGCCATCTGGGACCACGAGGGGACCTTGCCAATGAAATGTGAGGGAGCCATTTTGACTCAGTTTTGTTGTTCCAGGCATCTGAATATAATTTCTAATGTAGTTGGTCAGGGTGTTCCAATCCTGTCACCTGAACAGTTAGAACATGACTTCTGCTGGCGGGTATGAGCACATTAATTGCATTATACTTATTTATTTAGTGTTTCTTTGTTAGCAGGCACGACACCCACCTCCCACACACTTCGGTTCGACAGGGGCTTAGAATCCCCAGGCTCTGTTGCTGTTTTTAATCACCTTCATGAATAATGTATCAGTCAGTCAGCTGCTGTGTAACAAATGTGATGTGCTGGTTCCCTGTCACTCTGCAGCCCAGCAGCCTGGCAGACTCTCAGGGGACCAGGTGCCCAGGATGGTGCCTGCTCAGAGCTAGGCTATGGCAGACTTTGTCTGAGCCTCCTTGAGCAGCCTGGACATCGCACCCTTGGGAGGGCCATACCAGACAGGGACCAGGGTCAGGTGTGGCCTAATGCTGTCCCCATCCCTCTGCAGAAGAAGCTCTGCTGGGAGGACCGGGAATCATACCTGACAACAGGGCCCGAGGGGAGGGGCCATAGTGCTGCCACCCACACTGGAGACAGAGGGCTCAGTCTGCTCGACAGAACTGGGGTCTGCAGTCAGGAGCTGGGCCAGGCATTTCACAGAGCCAGCATCACACAGGTGGATGGCAAGGGCTGTCCCCTGGACACCGGGCACTGCCCAGTCTCTGGGCCACATGCAGAGCCAGGACAGGCGACTGTGGCGTCCAAGCCCGGGCCTCCTCCCCATGAAGACAGCAGGCCTTGAGCTCTGGGCCTGAGGCCCCAAATCCTGCCAGAGCCAACCTGGGAGAGGAGCCTTTGGGTGGGCACGACCTCGGCCCCGCAGCTGCAGAGCCCGGGAGAAGCAGGAGCAGCGGGACCTCTGGAACCACACTTGGGCTTCCTCAGGCTGCCCAGGCTCAGGGGCTCGCCGGTGGCACTGGATCCCTAATACCCATGATCTAGGGCCCACAGGGCAGGGGTGGGGGCCAGGGCTGGGGTGTGACCTCCTTCCCACCTCCTGCCAGGTACAGGGCATTGGGGTTGCGGCCCCCAGAAAGGAAAAATGCAGAGTTCTGGGTATAGGCAGTGCCAGGGCTGCAGCAGAAGTGACCACAGTCACTGGGGTGGGAGTGACCATGTCAGAGGTGACCACATGAGTGAACTAACTAACCCTCAGGCTCAACCACACACACCAGGGTACCACTGGCCTCTGGCACTTGGTTCTGAGCCCACCCTGTCCTCGGAAGAATAGGCACCCAGCTGGCAGAGCTGCAAGCAGGAGGGAACTCTAGTGTTGCCTGGGACCTGGCTGTTCTTCCTGCAGCTTGGAGCTGGCCCAGATTAAACCATGGAGAAGCAGGGAAAGCTGCTGGCGGCGCTGCCCAGGAATAGTTTTCCAGTGAGGTACTGAGGAGAAAAGGCTCTGAGGACCATAAAACTGATCGCGCTTCTCTGAGGGACAAGTTCCCTGCTTGTTCCAGGGAACTTTGTTTCAAATTTGAAATAAAGAGACTCATGGCAGAAGGAAGACAGCCAGCCAGGTGGCCTCAGCCCCTGTCACTGTGCTGTCCCAGCAGACTAGGCTCTGCCTCCCAGGGCTCGCTGTGTGCCACCCAACACAGCAGGCTGGCACTGACAGGAGAGGCCTGGTTACCAGGGAAACAGAATTGAGGAGGATGCAGGGGGCGTCAAGTTGGTCATGGGGTCAGGGTAGGGCGTCCACTCGGGCCATCTGCAGCTGGACAGTGAAGAGCAGCGAGGTGCTGCCCAGCCTCAAAGCTGAAGCCACAGAGGAAGGGGGCCAGGCTCAGAAGGAGACCGAGGCTGACGCCCTGGAGAGCTGAGAGTCTGTGCTGGGCACTGAGGAAGCTGGCGTCTGTAGCTGGAAGGCCACGGTGAGGACTACCCTCACCCACACAGGCACACTCATCCCACTGGCTGTGCTACCACCCCCAGCTGGGTGTCCCCTCGTGTCCACACCCAAGACACGCCCAACACGTGCCACACCCACCAGGCATGTCTGCTCCAGTCAGTCAGGCAACTTTCCCGGTGAGTGGTCACAGTACCCAGTTTCTGGAAATGTCCAGAGTTCAGTACTACGGCTATGCCCCCTTCCGTGCTTCTCCCTGCCTCTGCCAGCCTGCCACCCCCCTGCACCCCTCCAGTGTGGGGCTCTGCCCATGGACAATGGGCCCCTCGGCCTAAGATGCCCAGGGAATCAGGGTCACCGAGGGCAGGAGATAGTGGGGATGGCAGCGGCAACAGGGCACCGCCTTCCCACCTCTGGGGAAGGAAGTAGCTGCTCCTGGGTGAGGCTTAAGTGTCCCACCCTGGAGGGCACATGCTTCTCTGGGGCCTCGTTCCCAAAATGCTCCCCCTGAATCCAGTCCCCGTCAGTGCTGCTGCAGAGTCCAGTGATAAGCACATTGCCCTCACGCAGGGCTCACAAGAGCAGGGGAATCAGCAAAATCTACTTTTAGAAAAGCAAATGTGTCTTCCCAATAGCAGCACCAAGGGTTACCCGGTGTAACATAGCGTTTTCCTTCATTGACCAGAAAATGGCTTCCTGAATACAAAAGTGAAAGGAAAGGTAATCACCCCCGCAGGACACAGCAGCTCTCAAGACCCAACCTGGCCAGGCAAGGCTGTTTCCCACCAGGAAGCAAGTAGAAAAGGAAAACCAGGCCTGGAGTGGGCCTGGCCACACCCCCTCGGGTGTGGCTGGGCCCATCAGGGCTGTGAACCATGAACAGCTTGGCCATAGGAGGGACCAGGACCTGCTGCAGAACTGGGTGACCAGGATCTGAGGCAGAAAGCCTCCAGCAGCATCTTTCTGTCCAAGAGAGTAGAAGCCACCAAGGACTCCCAGGAACACACAGAGGGCGGCTGGGGACAACTTCATGTGCTTCCTGGTGGCCCCAAGAGTCAGGCTACAGAGATCACAAACCATGAGCGGGAGAGGCTGGTGCTCACCCACAGCTCTGGCCCTCACCCCTGAAGGATTCTGGGAAGGCAGCCACACGGTGCCCTCTCCCCTGCATGTTGCCAGCAGTGGCCAGGGTGGGTGGAGGGAGCTGCTCCTTACAGGAGTATCCAGCTCACCCTGGAAGGACAGCACACAGCCTAGACCTATCTCAGTCCCTGGGGAGATGATTCATGAAGGTCACAGGAGCACATCTGGCCCCTCAAGGGGACAGCAATGGGAGTACCCCGAGTCTGAGGCCACCTGGCCCACACTGAGCACAGGATGGGGCATCTGTGTCCACCTACCAGCACTGGGCCACCTGGGCAGAGGATAGGCTGGTGGCACCTATGGTCAGAAGCAGCCAGCTTCGGGGACAGCAGCTCCCCTCCATCAGGGGCAAGGTGAAGGTCTGGGGGACTGAGAAGGCTTCAGGAGACTTCCAGATCCGGAGGGGGTGTGCCACTCACAGAGGATCCACAAAACCACAGTGGCACAGCTGCCAGCCACTGAACCTCACTGTGGACTCACACAGCCAAGCTCCATGCATATTGTAGTTCAGTGAAGCTGGGTTTACAATGAAATACTAAAGATGAGTAAATAAACTGGAACAAGGGCAAAGAAACGGGAGCATTTCCTATTTAGAAAATCACTGGGCTTTGAGGGAGGACAGTCACACTAGGTTTGTCCCATGCTTGTTCACAGATACAGTGCCCTAAATCGGCCTTGGAGCACACAGTCAGGGGCAGTCAGGGCAGCAGGAGAGCTGCGAATGGAGGGCAGTGTAGGTTCTGCCTGCTCAAGAGCCTTCCCTAAAGGTGTTAAGCTTAGATTCAGGAGTGAGAGACACCAGCATCCACCAAGCTTCTGGAGGAGAACTCGACATACAGACAGGGCCAGCCTGACGCTGCAGTCCCGGGCCCTACCCACCCATGGAGCACACAGGCCTGAAAGGAGGTGCACCACATGGATGAGCAAAACCCGGACCTCGAGTGAGCAGCAAGATATCTCCTGCCCACTGCAGCCTGGTTATGGGCCAGAGCCATAGAGCAGCATCAGAGTGGCCAGGGGCCCCCCAAGATTGCTCCACTGCAAGTAGCCAGAAAACCCAAGGACACCCATGATCCAAGGGCACCTGCCAGAGCTGCATCCACAGCCAGAAGCTAACTATAAGACAACACTGTCAGACCCAGACTGAAAGGACAGATCAGAGCCGGACACACGCAGTGGAGCAGAGGCTCCTGGAGGTAGTGAGGCCACGAGATGGGCACTGATTTTCTGCTGGGCACTGGCCACAGGGACCTGTAGCCTACAAAACTCTCACTCACTACCTGACAGTAAGGCCTCTTCCCTGCCAGCCAGGGCTCAGGATATTCAACCACACCTCCTCGGTTTACACGGAACTCTCAAAGCTGTGATTGAACTGAGTGTAACCCTCCTATTTCTGGCTTTCCTGCAACCCACCTGCTGCTCTTCCTGGCACTGGCCAGAGGGGGGAGGTGCCCCCTGCACTGACCTCCAAGACTCCATGTAAAACCGAGGTCTCCAAAACACCCATGCAGGTCTTTGCTAAACCTTCAGGCTCTGCAGGGTATCTCAGAGTGCCTGGAAACCCACCAAGGCCCCAAAGCACTCCTGTGAGCTAAAGGCAACAAACTTCCCCCAGGTTGAAAGGGTCATTCTCAAATCAGGATAGAGGTCCCAAAACCAAGATTGTCCACAGCCAACTATTAGGGTCCTGAGGCTCAGGGCTTCCGTCCTGAGCAGAATCCCAGCCAGGTCCCCTCCTCTGCAGGCACAAAAAGGGGTCCCCATGGCCTCAGAGCCAGGGTCACCACAAAGGGGGTGGGGGTCTGGGGACATGCGGGTGGGTCACAGCACACAGGAACTGCAGACAGCTGGGCAGGAGCTTCTCCCATGAGCACCAGCCCAGGACACCAGCTCTGCCTGCACCACAGCTCCAACTCTGGGACGTGACCTGGCCTCAGGGTACCCACGGCCCCATATGCTCTCAGCCCTCCAGGTGAGCTTCTTGGTCCTTCCCTAACCCTCTCCTCAGCCCAGAGCATTACAGGGAAAGCCTCAGGGAGTATCTTTATCTTGGGCAACAAGGGGACTGTGAGCTTCTGGGAGCCACCAGCCAGCTCTGATCAGGACTTCCATCCCTGCCTGTCACAGGGTCACCCCGAGGACAGTCTCCTGGACACATGTGGGGCCCAGGACACAGAGAGTGGAGTCTAAGCAGGGGCCTCCGTGATGGCATCAGTGTCACCATCACCAGGGCATCTGACTCTGGAGAGGAAGGCTGAGGGTGTCACAGCAGCCCATGTGGACCCCCGTCGAGGCAGACAAGATATTCTCTGTGCCACCTGGGGTGCCTAGGGGTGTGGCCTGGGCAGACCCTCCTGTGTCCAGCAGGGCCTGCTGCTAGCTAGCAAGGGCGGAGCCAGATTGTCTCCTGCCTGTGCCTGCATGGGACCCTGGCTTCCCAGCCTGCTGCTGTGGGGTTCTGAGCACTCCGACTCACCTACCACCATGAAAACACTCAATTGCAGGACCTGGAGGGGCTAACAGGGTACAAGCACTGACTGCATGTTGCCTTAATGCATTCCACCCTTACCTTGCGTTTCCCCCTTAGGGTAGCATGATCGTCCAATTGTTTCGCCTGTGCTGAAAATGACATGCAGCATGGAATCACGTGATGGCCTCAATTGTGCTATGACACCTAACTACATAATTTGCACTTTTCCTAGAGCATCGCACACAGATTATGTTACAACAGTATCGATCTGATTCGCAACTGAGCAGCTGTACTGGTCAGATAGGAAACTCTGGTGCGTAATAAACACCCTACACTTGTGGGCAGGAAGCTGGCTGATCAAGCTCTGCCCTGAGTCAAGCCCCATCCAGAGGGCTCTGCTCCCTGTTGCCACCAGGAGAGAGGGAAGAACTGTACCCCTGATCAGCAAGGCTTGCGGGAGTGACACCTGTCACCCCACTTGTCCAGCTGGCCAAATACATGCCAAGGCAGGGCACTGCTATGGTTTGAGTTTAGATGTCCCCACAAAGCCTCAGACAGACATGAGGTAGATTTCTAGAGCTTGTACTTAATCCAGTGCTGGGACTGCAGGTGTAAATGCTGCACCCACTCTAGGGAGAACAGCCTGAAAGCAGCATAAGAGAAGGAAAGAGGCTCGTTCGATGCCGCTGCTCCTCCCTTTTGCTCTTGCCGTTTTGCTGTTTTCTGCTGCCATGAACTGCTGCCCTCTGCCATGTGCCCCTCTGCCTTGGAGCCAGCCAAGTGTAGACTTGAAGCCTCCACAAACTGTGAGCTCACCAAATCTTTCCTTCCTTTTGGGTGTTGGGTATTTTGTCCCAACAAGACAGGCGCCATCCATGTGGGCTCAGGAAGAGAAGCCCTGGGCACTGTGAGAGACATTTCAAGGGATACTATGAGGGACGATTAGACTGGGCACAGCCTGTTGCCAAGTCCCCATTTCCTGGGGGACAGCAACATGGAACAGGCTAGGATAGGAGCTCAAGAGAAGCAGTGACTCAGGGCACAGCCTCCACCTCAAGACCTGTGGTGACCAGCAGCATGTGACTACATGAGCAGGGAACAAGTGCCCATGAGTCGCCTCTGCTCACTGGCTGGGCTCTGAGCCTGGGGAATGCCTGTGCCACCTCCCCAAGCCAAGGGTCCCCAGTAGACACTGTTCTTCCTGGGCCCATGGCACAGCCTGAGCTTGTGCAGGGGAGACACTGGGTACACGGAGGATGTACAGGTCCATCCAGGAAGCAGATGACCTCCTAAGGTGGTGCCAGCCAAACCTGCTCCTCACCCACCAGCCCAGGAAGGCCACGGGCAGTGACAGCAGGGACCCCACAGCTCACCAGCCGGAGCTGGGCAGAGCAGCTGGGCATGGGCTTGCAGAGAGCGCAGGGCCAGAACCCTGAACCTGCTTTCTACCTGAGGCTGCAAGGTGGCACTGCCGCACTGCCCGCAAGCAGCAGCAGGGGGCCACCTGGCTGAGCCCTACCTCAAGTCTGGGACCTGTGCAGCCCAGGCCAGCATGCCAGCTCAGCATCCTCTCTGGACCTCTGTGTGTGCACCGGGAGCATCTTCCCCTCACTTCCAAACAGAACACACCAGGTTGCTGACTGTGCACCACTGCCCGCTCAGCCTAGCGCTTGAAAGCAAGCCAGTGTCTGCTTGCTTTGAAGTTGTGCTCCGCAGCTCCGTTTCCCCCCTCGGGTTATTTTATAGCCATTAAGAATGTGCTCCTTTTATCTAGGGCCTTCAATTAATTGAATTTCAAAAAAAAACTATGTTTTTTTATAGAAAAGCTGGCATGCTCCTGGAGGACATTCCTGTGTGATCCTCCGCTGCAGTAATTAAAAGTGGGCAACACGCCGGTCACTGCCTCTCTCAGGTTTAGCCTGAGATCCACAATGATCTCTGGATGGCATTGCTGATGTATGTTCCTGAATGGTCCCTTGGAGGGGACACACCAGCCTTCATAGGACAGCAGAAACAAGTACAGGTAACTCAAGGAACCCAGTGGACGAGCCCGGGCCAGGTCACAGTGCCTGGCAGGATGGGGCCAGGCCAGGTAAGGCTGACCTCCCTGCCTCCTGTCCAGCCACCTTTCCTCCTGGTCTTGGCCTGTGGGGCCACTGCCTGGCACCTGCCACCATCTGCCCACAGAGCTGCATTTGGGTGCAGCACTGTGGATGGAGCCGCTCTCAGAGCCCCTAGAGCAGCAGTGCAGCCCCACTTTCCCCATGGGACACACCCTATCCTCTGGGTACCCAGGCAGCACCCAAACAGTGGCCCCAGTTTTCCAGCCCTTCCTCTGTCTGTAGTTCCATGGCTTGCAGGCCCCTTGCACATACGTGCTCACCCACACAAGACGCTTTTCTGCATCGCCTCTCTAATGCATCCCAGAGCTCACGGTCCTCACATTCCTGACACCTTGCTCTCCCTTGGCCTTAAGTGGCTGCTGTTTCCAGCCTGGGCCCTCCTGAATGAGCTGTGCTGGGTGGGCATCTCACACCTAGTGGGCAGACGCAGGTGTGGCTTGCAGTAAGAGCCTTTCCTTGTCACTGACAGCTCCTTTGGATTTGCTGAGGCACCTTGAGACTGCAGGAAGCGGCCCTCTCTCCTGGCTTCTCCTCCTGGCCTGGCACCTGCAGCATAAAGCAGGGGGAGCAGGAAGAGGACAAGCCATGCCCCTTGAGGTCACTGGAAGCCACTTCGCACCTCTGGCTTGATGTTCAGTTGACCCAGCTCCTCCTGAGTCAGGTTCTCCAAGCACAGACAAAACTGGTGACCCTTCCAGCTGCCCCCACCTTGCACAGTGGCTCTCTGTAGCCTCTTGGGTCCCAGTGGGAGGGAGAGAAGGCCAAGGCTGTGGCCCCCAGTAATGCCAGGCCCCCCAGGGTAGCATCAGGCTGGCCACAGATGCCTGTGCATGTTGCAGCAGCGTCCAGGTGAGGAGGCGGCAGTGGCATGGCCAAGCCCTGGGGCTGAGAGGTTCATTCCGATCGCGCTCAGCAGCCGCGCCAGTGCAGAAACAAAGAGGGATTGAGACAGGATCTGGGGGCCTCGGTGGCTGCCTGGGCATGTGCCAGGTCTGCCGGCCTGCTGCCCCAAGACCCCAGGACCCTCTTCTTGTCAAGCAAGGGCTGATTGCACTGAGCCATCTCCTTGTCCCCCCAGGACCCTCTTCTGCAGAGGCCCAAGCTGTAGATTCAAGGCCTCCTGGTTTGGCCACTCACCCTGCAGCCAGGGAGGGGACTTCCAGCCTGTCCTCTCACAGCAGAGATGAAGGGTGGTGGGCAGAGGCAGCCACTTGAATTCGTGGTCACCTCAGTTACGAAACCAGGGACAGGTTAGGCCAGGCATCTAAGAGTGACTGCTACAGTGCTGTGTCCGAGGAGCTGGGCTATGCGGGGTCATGGGGAACCTCAAATACAAGCCTCCGGCCTCCAGTAGCCTTATCCATTGTCCTCAGTGCTGCCCTACTCTTACAGGGGTCACGAATGATACCTCAGCAAGTGTGCACTGAACTCCCCACAAACCAGGGCTGTGTTCACAGATACCCTGTTTCCATTCAGCTTTTAAAAGTCTGAGTCCCAGCATTCAGAAGGCTGAGCCAGGAGGATCATAAGGCCAACCTAGACTAGCCAGTGAGTTCAGTCCTCACTACACAGCAAGATCTTGGACTCCACAGTTAGATCGTATCTCAGAAAAAAAGAAACAGAGTCTGAGCCCCACATGAGCACTCAGGGAGGGTTAAGGCACCATACCTGCTGTCCTGAGTACTGTACACGAGGCCCCTCCCGTGGCACTGGGCAGAAGCAGGTGGCCTCCCTTTCCATTCAGTCCTCACCTTCCCCTGTCCCATAAAGGCCCCTGTCTGTCTGCCTTGCCTCTGGGGCAGCTCAGAAGCAAGCTCAGGCCACTGCAGCTCACAGAGTAGCCCTGCAGATCCCCTGCTCCTGAGCACAGCTGATAAGCACAGCTCTCCCCAGAGCAGTGCCCGCTGTGTGCCCAGCACTCCCAGGGCAGGGAGACATGGGCTGGCCTGCAAGTGGACTCTCCCCAGTGCACACACACTGTCACTGTACCTGTCCAGTAGCTGCAGAGAACGCCAAAAGGAAACACAGAAAGAGGAAGAAGCCTGTAAACAACTGCGGCAGAGTCTCTGAAGGACTCAGCTGTCGCTGCAGTCCCCGTGGTGATGGGAAGCAAGACTGTGGTTCTTGAGAAAATGATGAGGCGGTGGATAAAGGCAGAAGGGGCCATCACCCTGGCAGTACCATGCTAGCCCCCGGCCGAGTGACCCAGGCCACCAGGTCCCACGCCGATGGCCCTCTCTGTCGGAGTGACCTCTATTGGGTTCCACTCTGCTATGAGGGTCCTCAGGGTGCCTCCTCAAGGGCTCCTGCAGATAGAGAGTGGGGGCCTTCCAGACAGCCCAGGCAAGCTCCGACCCAGGCTTCTAGGGAGCAGGCAGAGGACCCAGCAGATTCTGTCACCTTGACCCAGTGCCCCGGAGGGCAGGAACCAGTAGGAACCCAAGGAGAGGAGAAAACCCGGAGATGGGCCGCTTGCAATGGAGACTGGATGCACGAAGGGGCAGGGGGAAAAAAGACAACCTAAGTGCCTGGCTTGTGCCCAGGGGTAGCCCCAGAGGCAGGGCCCCAATGCCAGAGTGCTTCAACCCAAAGCCGGGTGGCCTTTTGCAGGGCGGGGACAGCGGGAGCGGAGATGGTCTCAAGGATCAAAACACAGACCTCCGAGGGCAAGTGTGGGGCTAAATTGGGGCGCGCGCCTTCCCGTGGTCCCGCGGAGAGTGGGCTGTTGCTCAGGCCTGCGTCCCGCATGCACCCCGCACCCCGCGTGGCGGCCGGGCGGAGGGAAAGTTGGCAGGAGCGCGGCGCCGCGGGGGAAGCGTTCATGGGCGGCCGGGTGGGAGCCGCGCGCTCGCTCGCCCACGTCACGCCGGTGCGGGCTCGGCTGACGGCCGCGGCGCCTGGGGACGCCGGCGCGCGCTGCTCGCCAGGTGCTCCGCCTGGAAATGTCTCCATTAGTTGTCGCCCGCTCCCCTCCGGAGCGCGCGCGCGGAACAGCCGCGCAGAGCCCTCTCGGGCGGCCGGGAGCTGCCCGGCGCACTCGCAGGTAGGCGAACCCTGGTTACCGCCCCGCGCCGGGTCCCCCGTCATCCCCGCCCCGGGCTCCGAGACCCCTCCCCCCGCGCGGGGGGCGGAGGCTCACGCGGTGCCGAGGGGCGCGGGCGGCGGTGGCGCGGCGACTCGGTGAGTCCTGGGCTGCGCGCTGCTCCGCGGCCCGGGCGCCAGCGGCGCGGGCGGGCGCTCCCGGCGCAGGTAGGCTCGGCTTCGGCCACGCAAACTTTGCGAGGGTCGCTCAGGCGCCTAAGGGGACAAAGTTTTCTGCTAGCCGCTGGGTCTCCGGAGGGCGCAGCGCAGACTGCAAGTTTCGGGAAGGGGCAAAGGGAGGGATACGAGGCTCCGGGCGCCGAGAGATTGGGCCTGCGCCCCGGGCGCCGCGAATGCGCTCCGGACAGCGCCCCGCGAACAGGAGGAGGGGGAATCGCAGGCGAGTGGAGGGACGGGCCGGAGGAGGCGTTGGGGACCGGGACTCGGCGTGCAACCACCGGGGTCCGGACAGCCCAGGATCGCCCACGCTGTACTCGACGCCTGGAGCTAGCTGCTCCAGGCCCAGGTGTCCGCCCACAGGAAGCAGGCTAGGCGCCTGGCTTGGCCCGAGGCCTCAGGAGAGAGACCCTTGCCGGGCACCCGCACTCCCGCCTGTATCTTGGCCGGGGGTCAACTTTCCTTGGCAAGAACGCGCTCCTGGCAGGGTGGCCCAGGGTTTGGTCTGAGCGTCAGGGCTGGGCTGGTCACAGGAATGTTGGACCGGGCCTGTCTGCCCTCAGGCCTCCCCTCTCAGAGGGCGACACCAGTCATGGAAAAACAGGTGGCCCTGGGGCTCCCGGCTTTTGAAACTGAGGCCCTGAGTCCCTGCGGCCTGCTCCGGCCCTCTTTGCACTGTTTGAGAGCTTACACCAAAGCTGGGCTGCCAGTCCTCGATCTGCAGGGAGTCTTCATACTGGCCCTGCAGGCTAGGGGCCTATCATGCTGCTCCAGACGGCTCACCTAGCGGACTACTGGGGCTCTGGAAGTCTTGGTCTGTATTTGCTTGCTAAACTGGTGTCTCAGCTCAAGGCTTGGACTTTGACAAAAGTCATTGGACAGTTGCCCCTGTATTCCTGGGACACAGGTGGTCTAGAATGTCCTTGCCCTGGGCAGGGGCCCAGGTAGACTGCAGGTCACCTGCAGGCCTTCAGAAGCCAGAAGACTGACCTTTTGTCTAGGATTGGAGATGGGGTCCTCAGTGAGGTAGGCTGTGTGGCAAGGTCCCTGTATGGCTGGGTGAGACCTCAAGGCCACTAAGGCCTGCTCCCCTCCCGCCCCCAGGTGGGTGTGCAGCAGCCAAGAAGTGGGGTCCAGTGAGTCAGATTTCTGGGTGTGGGAAAGGATCACTCTTACCAAGTAGGGGTTGCTAGGGACCAAAAAACTCTATAGGCCTGCAGGCTGCAAACTAAACTCAGCATGCCAGAGAGGCCAGGAAGCCTAAGCTGTAACCCCTCCCAAAGCCCCCTATGGACTTTATGCTCCTGCCCACTCCAGGATGGGGATAATGCTCAGAAGCTGAGCCCAAACTGTTCAGAGCTGGACTTGGTTTCCAGGAAAGGAAAGGGCTCAGAATGGGTGGAACCCCAAGATACAGTCCACTGAGACCCAGCCCAGCCTGCCCAGTGGCCTAGGCCTGGGAAGGGGACAGTGAAAAGGCCAGTGACCTGACCGTTGAGCTCCTCTCCTGGGGTCCAGCCTCATCTCGATCTCAATCTCATTATCAGGAGAGAGCAAGTTGTTTGTAAACAATAAATAATGAAAAGTAGGATGCTGCTCAGCTGCACAAGCCAGGACTGGGGGGAGGGAAAGGAGGACAGGGGAGGAAGAGGGAGAACGAGATTCATTTCCACCGAGAAGCCCCGTGGCTACTTCCTGATTATTTACAGGAAGGTGGTATTAGCAATTCAGGTGAGAAAGAAAGAAACAGGGCCTGCCACGAAATCAATACAGAATTCAAAAACAATTATTAATGTCATTTGACTCGTGTTCTTTATATATCTCTCGCGGCTACCACGCTAAAACTGTCTGAATAATTTGCATGGGCGGCTATTCATTATTTCTGATGGTTTCCCTTTGCCAGCCTCTCGGACGTGGCCGGCTGCGGTCCAACGCGATCGGAGAACTCGTATTTTCATCTGTAAATTAAAGCAATTACGCAGCAGATATTATATGATGTGTACTGCGGTCTCCAGATAGTCATCAATCACCTTCAACAGAGCTGTCAGAGGCCACAGATTTCGTTTCTGGGAGGCAGCCTTGCAGCTGGGGAGAGGGCGAAAACGTCATCATTAATTAGAGGGTGACCCTGGGGCTATTCACAGGTCTGAACCCAGGACTCTTCCCGAGCAAGTCTGTACAGAAACGCTGCGCGGGGTTCCGCTCCAGCCGGGCCGAGCAGCAGGGCGAGCCAAGCCCCGAGAACCGCGGAGCCCTAGGCCGGCAAGAGTTCCGAGGAGCCTGGCGTCCCCCTCGCCTCCAGCGCGCCAGGCTCGCTCAGAACTCGGGCAAGGTCCCAGCAGGCTGGCAGGGGTCCGGGGAGGGCTCTCGGCCCAGGCAGGAAGCTTGCGAGAAGGGGGCCGCTGGTGAAGGCACCTAACACCTCTACTAGCGCCTGGCCCGGCCAGCCCGGGTACAGCGAGCCTTCAAGGGGCCCCGCTGGCTTGGGAACCTGTTCTCAGCGCGAGCGCGCTCAGGAACGGCGGGCAGTCCTGGCTTGAGGAGGGGCAGGAGGCTGCCAAGGAGGGCGGCCCGCGGCGGCGAGAGGAAGGGGAGGGAAGGCGTCAGCAGCTGAGCGGAAACTTCGGTGACCCGGAGGGGGAGGGGCCTCCGCCTGGGTCGCCAGGAGGTCCCGGGTGGCACCACACGGGTGGGGGTCTGAAGAGGCTCCGCAGCTCCGGCCCACGCGCCGCCCGGCTCTGGGACCGCGTGGGGTCTGCAGGTGGCCCCGGCACGCGCGGTGAACAATGGTGCGTGGGGCGCGGCCCCTCCGCCCGGGTGAGGCACATCTTCAGCGTTGATTACATCTTCACCCGAGACTCACCCGCGTGTCCCCTCCAGGTCTCATTTGTAATTGAGACTAATGATTACAGGGGGGCGGGAAGGAGCAGCTGCTCATTAATTAATTTCTAATTAAAAGTGCCTTCCGTGCGGGTGACTAAGGAGGAACAGGCTTCGCCGCGCAGTATCGACTCCCGGGCTGAAGCCCATTTGTTACCGGCCCGCGCCTGGCGCCCCTGCCCCCGCCCCGCCGGCCAGGCCGAGTGACCCGCGCGTCCGCGGCCGGCGTGGGCTGACGTCAGAGCCCCGCCAAGAAAGCGGCGCACGTCTGACTTGACGGTTCGCGCGATTCGTTTTTCCCCATATTTTGCAAAATATGTATTTGTGTCGCCGCTGCGAGGGCGGTCTGTCCCGGGGCCCCCTCGAGGCTCCAGGCTCGGAAGCGAAGGCCGCCGCCGCGCACTTTCCGGCCCGGCTGGGCAAGCTGGCCCCGGGGCGCCGTAACCGCTCTCGCGCTTCGTCCTCCCAGCGCCTAGGAGCCCGCACCCCGAGCCAGCCCCGCGCCCCGGGCCGCGCCCGCCATGTCCTACCCGCAGTTCGGATACCCCTACTCCTCCGCCCCGCAGGTAAGGGGCGCGGCGCCCGGATCCGCCCCACGCCTGGGCGCCGGGTGAGACCCCACCGTGCGACCCGGGGCCCCAGCGGAGGAGGTGGGCGGGGGTGCCGGGCGGCGGGGGTCCCGGGCGGCGGGGTCCCGGGCGCCCGCGCGCGCTTCCTCGCCCCTCTCCCCGCAGTTCCTCATGGCCGCCAACTCCCTGGGCGCGTGCTGCGAGCCGGGCGGCCGTGCGCTGGCCGAGTCCGGCCCGGCCGCGCCCGCGCAGGCGCCCGTCTACTGCCCGGTCTACGAGGGCCGGCTGCTGGCCACCGCGCGCCACGAGCTCGGCTCGGCGGCGCTTGGCGTCTACGGGGGCCCCTACGCCGGCGCGCAGGGCTACGGCAACTACGCTGCCTACGGCTCCGAGGCGTCGGCCTTCTACTCGCTGGTGAGGCCCCGACGCGCGTCCCGGTGCGGGGTCCCGGCCCCCAGCTGCCGGAGGGCGGACAGAACGACCCGGGTGGGCGGGTGGGCAGCCGCGCTGCAGCCCGGTCGAGGACCTGGGGGGCGGTGTTCAGCGTGTGTATTGTTTGCCTTCCACTCAATCACTGGCTGGCGCAGTCTAGCGAGAGCACACCGGTCTCCTCGGGCCAAGCGGGCTTGGTTCCCTCCTCCCCCACCAGCTCCTTGGCCTGCATCCCCGCCCCCTCCTCCACCCCTCCCCTTCCCTCCTCCTACCCCATGTTTATCCTTCTCCATCCCAGTTCCCTGACGCCCCGACAGTTCCTCTCGAGCCACGCTGGGGAGCCTCCTGCTGCAGCCAGGCCTGGGGTCTCCCCAGGAGCTGCTGGCGGGAGGAGGGGCAGGGGTGCCAAGCTGGGGTGTGTCCCTGAGCCCGGACCCCAGACTGCCCCATGGCTCCTACAGAACAGCTTCGACTCTAAGGAAGGGTCAGGATCCGCTCACGCGGGGCTCGCACCAGCCGCAGCCGCCTACTATCCCTACGAGCCAGCCCTGGGCCAATACCCCTATGACAGGTGAGGGCCTTGGAGCCACCGGGATGTTCCTGCCCATTGGGGAGGGTCCTGCTCTTCACACCACCTCTGTGCCTGGCCGTGGCTGCTGCCACGCCTCTTCTTTAGGGATGCTCCCATTATGCTGCCCTTTAATGGGAGGGTGGGTTTAGAGGGCCCAGGAGGCCAGGCCACCAGGGCCTTGAGGCACCTCCCTGCACCCTGGGAGGTACAGCCCCCTTCCCTTCAGGGAACGCAAGAAGACAACCCCACAGCCAGTCTAGGACAACACCGGGCCCAGTTGTCCAGCCTCCTGGCAAGGCAATTCAGAGCACCCCAAGCCCCCACTGGCTTTTCCACCTAGTGGGAGACCCCTTCCACCCAGCACCTGACCCATTAGGTGCAGGGCCTTGTGTCTGCAGTATGTCTTTACGGTTTGGGGATCAAAGGCATAGGAGCAAAGCCCATAAAGTAGCTCAGGGAAATAGCTCAGTAGAGTGACAGAGGCCATGACCTCCAGGCTTGGGAAGGAGCCAGCTCCCTGTCATTTTAATAACATTATCTTCACCCTTGGCCATAAAAGGCGGGGCGGTGCCCACCCCAGGCTGGGGCCCAGGCTAACTCTGGTGAACCAACTGTAATAAACACAAACCTTCCTGAAGGCAAAGACGTGCCTGTGCCCACCGCCCCCACCCCCATCTGCAGGTATGGGACCATGGACAGCGGCACGCGGCGCAAGAATGCCACGCGGGAGACCACCAGCACGCTGAAGGCCTGGCTGCAGGAGCACCGCAAGAACCCGTACCCCACCAAGGGCGAGAAGATCATGCTGGCCATCATCACCAAGATGACCCTCACGCAGGTCTCTACCTGGTTCGCCAATGCACGCCGGCGCCTCAAGAAGGAGAATAAGATGACATGGCCACCCAGGAACAAGTGCTCTGATGAGAAGCGACCCTACACAGAGGGTGAAGAGGTGGGCGAGGAGGAGGAGGAGGCCAGAGAGGAGCCGCTTAAAAGTGCCAAGAGTGAAGGTGGGTGAGAGGTTCCCATCCCCTGGACCCTCCTCAAGAGTGGTAGGCCCTCCAGAGGCAGTAAAGTGGGTGAGTGGGTTCTGAGTCCCTGGGGTGCCACGGGAACCCAAAGTTCCCTTTCACAATGTGGTGTGCACATCAATTTCAAGATGAATACCAGCCAGTCTTTTGTATTGGTCGTTCAAGTCCAAGACCAGCAGGGGAGATGAGCTTTTCCAGCTCAGGGTGGGAAGGCCTGCAGCTGGTTGTTAGTGGAGGGACCCTGACTAACTGTACCACATCCCTTCCAGTGACTGAGCCTGCAGGCAAAGAGGACAAGGAGTTAGAACTCAGCGACCTGGATGACTTCGACCCACTGGAGGCAGAGCCCCAGGAGTGTGAGCTGAAGGCATCCTTCTCAGCCCTGGACAGCAGCACCCTGGAACGTGTCCCTGCCCAGCCAGAGGGCCCCGCCCCTCTCCCGGGAGCCCAAGGCAAGGAGGCCTCAGGCACCCTTCGGATGTCCCTGGCTGCCTCCAGAGGGGGCACTGCTCTAGAGGAGGACTTGGAGAGGGCCCGGATCTGTCTCCGGAGCTCAGTGGCTGGGCCAGAGCCACAGCCGGGCACAGAGGGCAGCCCTGGGGCCTGCGAGGCTAAGATGGGCTTTGTACCTGCCGGGGCGTCAACAAGCCTGGAGACCAAGCCACGCATTTGGTCACTGGCCCACACGGCCACTACTGCCACAGCCGGTGCCCTGAACCAGACTGAGTATCCCTCGTGCATGCTCAAGCGCCAAGGTCCCACAGCCCCTGCAGGCATGTCCTCGACGCCTTCTGCCTCCTCACCCACAATCCCAGCCCCCGCGGTGGTCCTGGACAGGCACCAGGACTCCCCAGTGACCAGCCTCAGAAACTGGGTGGATGGGGTCTTTCACGACCCCATCCTCAGGCACAGCACTTTGAACCAGGCTTGGGCCACAGCCAAGGGAGCTCTCCTAGACCCAGGGCCACTGGGACGCACCCTGGGGGCCAGCGGAAATGTGCTGACTGCGCCCCTAACCCGAGCCTTCCCTCCCACTGCACCCCAGGAAACCCCAGCTGCTGGCTCCCCTAGAGAGCTTTTGGCACTGCCCAAGGTGGGCAGCAAGCCCTTCTGCACCTGAGCCGTGGGTCAAGTGGGGAAGGCAGCGCTCTCTCCTGAGAGTCCAAAAGAAGGCGAGGCCAGGCCGGTGGAGAGAGGGAGGAGCCAGACTTGGGCTCCCTGGGCTTTGTGCAGAGCCCTGCCTTTCTCCCACTGGCTCCCTGGCCCCACCTGATCCGTCTGCCTCCCCGAGCCTTCCCGAACTCGAACCTGCCTGAAGGCGCTCGGAGTGCGGGAGCCCCAGGCATAAAGTTTACGTCCAAAGTTTACACGGAGAAGGCATTGGGCTCCAGACACTCGCGGCGGCTGCCTGGAGTAGAGCAGCGCAGCACACTCCCGACTCCATCCTACCCAAGGCGCTCACAACAGCACCTCCACTGACCTCACACTGCTGCACTGTTGACCTGAAACAGTTATGCTTTTTTAAATGTTATGTGCACACCAGTAATTGCCTGCTTCAGAGAGAGGCTGATATAACAAAACAAATAAAATCTTGTGGTGGTGTTTTTGTTGCAGAAAAGAACACATTTGGAACTCGAAACTCAGGTGGGGGATGGGCTTGGGAGTTCCACACCACAGTCCACCCTAGGAAAGTCCCTGACAGCCTAAGACAGATGCAGCCCACTGCAGAGGATCTATTCTAACGTTACAAGGGACAGGGACCCAAAACCAGCCACTCTGAACTTACAAGGTGCACAGGACCTGAAATTCCCCTTTTAAGTTCCCTTTCACAAGATTCCCGGGAGGGGTTGCTTTGACTGCATTAGAATTAAACTTCCTGAATTCTCTGAAGCTCTGTCCTGGGCTACTGTGTGGCTGCCCCTGGCTGCCTGAGCCCCCTGTCTCTCCTTTGGCGCAGCATCCTGGAGCCCGAAGCCTTGGGCAGCACCCACTGCCCCCACCCTGCCTGCCCACCCTTAAGATCAGCCTTTAGCTTCCACCACTCTGAAAGTGAAAGAAGTGAGAGCAGGTATCTTGGAGAGAAGCCTGCAGTAGCCACAGACAGGAGGCAGGGCTGGGACTATGAAGTGGGAGTCCTGAGGCAGGGAGAGTAAATGCACAGCCTGGCCTGGGCCTTCCTGAGGTTCCCGAACTGGGTGGCTGCAGCTAGCGGGTGCTGGGCTCCCCCAGGCCCGTATCCACACCTGCCGGATTGAGCCTGCAGTCCTGACTGTCTCCCAGGCTTTCCAGGTGCCCAAAGCACTCTGCTCTGGGCCCTCAGGTGTCTCCCAAATAACTTGGTTGTGCAAGAAAGATTGGAGCTCGAGGCCCTAAACTGGCAGCCACCCAGATGCGGGTGGGAGCCTAGGACCCCTTGGCAGGCTACACAGCTGCACAAGTGCGAGCAGAGCTTGCTTTGGAAGCTGGGGTAGGTGGGGCAGAACTGGGGCCCAGAGTCCTCAGTTTCTGAAATGGCCCTGACAGGCCGGGCCCTGGGGACAGCACGCCTGATGGTTGGAGGGCTGGAGTGAATCTCTGCACTCTCTGAGAGAAATCACAGGCTGCTGGCATTGGTGCTTCTGGGGCTCTCTGTATACCCCATGTGGGGAGCTCACCCTGGCCCCAGATGGTAGACTGAGTGTGGAGCCCAAGTGTGGCCCCCGGGTGCAGACTCGGCTGCCTCCGAGAGGGCCTGCCGCAGTAATTGGATTGTACCCGGCCTGGCGCTGTCACCGCGTTGACTTTCGCTCCCGTGGATGATATTATCGAGACTCGGAAGCTCGCCGCTGATGTGCCTGTCAAAAGCCCGCGGCGGGAGCCCCGGCCTGGCGAGCAAGCATCAGCCAAGATAATTTGAAGTGAAATTTTCATTTTGACAGTAAACCCCTCAATTTCTAAAGGCTGCGCGCTCGAGAGCTCGCTGGCAGGGGAGGCTTTGCAGAAAGCCCACGTCTTAGACTGAAAAGGGCAAAAGAACTCGAATTAGTTGTAATAGATAAAAGGGCAAAAATAAAGAGTCAAGGGTACTTGACAGTAATAGCGAAAGTGGAGTCTCGGGGGAGACTCGTTGAGCCCGAGGCTGGGGCGGCAGGAATTTTAATGCGGCTGAGGAGGGCAGCGAGCGCCCCCACCCTGGCCTAGACAAAGCCAGGCCTTCCAGAAGAGGAAGCTTTGCTGGGCAGCAGGGCGAGGGTTAGGGAGGTGGAATAGGGTCCCGCCTGGCCTTATGTCCCAGGCAGCCCCGCAAGGGTGGACTCAGGACACAAAGTGGTTCTGGGTTCAGACCCTTCCCCCAGGTGCCCCTTCAGCCCCTGAGCTCATCACCCTGGGGACCTCTGGCCGGGCTGGGAATTCCAAAAGCCCCATCCTGGTAGGAAGCTAGGGGTTAAAGGGGCTCATTTAAATGACTGTGAAATAAAGATATCAAGGGGAGGGGCTCAGCACTCTTGGGGGCCACACGGCTTGGGAGCCCCAGCAGAGCCGCTCCCTGGGACCCCAGCCCTCACCTGAGGGTGTAGGTCACAGCGGGATGCTCCCACCGGGCGGGCGGTCCTGGCGCCTGCCTGTGAAGCCTGGGGAGAAGCCGGGACGGGGCGGGGCGCTCGGCCGCGTGGAGGGACAGCGTGTCCCGCGTCTCCCGAGAGGGTGTCAGGAAGGGGCAGGGCTCAAGCGCAGCAGCGCGGGGACGGCACTCGCCACTCAGGCGTGGCGAATGCAAACAGCAGAGGAGAGGCTAAATTAACGGCGCTCTTTACATAGAGCTCAAATAAAACTGTAATCAGCGGCGCGTTACTTTTCATTAAGCGAGTCTGACAGCAGCATATTCAGGCCCGGCCGGCGAACAGGCGCGGGAAATATACGGCTCCCCGGGCCAGCCCGGGCTGAGATAATTCCTTAAGCTCCATTAACAACTCGTAGCCGCAGGAAATGGGCTCCGGAAAACGTCTCCAAATCTAAAAGCTTTATCGACCCCTCAAACCCTGGCTGATAGTTCCATTTTTTTTTTTCTTCTTTCTTTTCTTTCTTTCTCTCTCTCTTTTTAACGTAAGGAGAGACATCCAGTAAGGTAATAGAGTCTGACAGGACACCTTCTTAACTAGAGAGAGCTAGGAAACCAGCCCTTAAATGATATTTAAAAGGCAACCAATTAAGATTTAAAGTGGTCGTCTCCTGAGATTATGCACGCGATTTATGCCACCTAATTCTCCAGCACAAGGGCCTAGGCTGCTCTGATGAGACAGCCCAGTGCTCTCTTGCTCTCTTTCTCTCCCTCCCTCCCCCTCCTCCCTCCCTCTCCCTCTCCCTCTTTCCTTCTCTCCCTCCCTTCTTTCCTCCCCTCATCCTTTCTTCTGGGGAAGGACCAGAGGCTGCCCTCAGGAAGGACACCCCCCAAGGCAGCCTCTCACAGGATCTAGCCTTGTCTGTGGGGACAGGAGAGACTTCCTCCTGTGCGCTGAAGCGAGAAACCCTGTTCGCTGCTCTTCCTGCCCAGTGCCTCCACCTTCCCCTGCTCTTCCAAGTCCCAGAGGCCTGAGCCTCTTCTGCCTGTTTGTTCTCTTTGGAGTCACCCAACCCAGGGCACCTCTGAGAAGGCACAAGACCCAGTGACCCCAGAACAATAGGATGGGGGGAAGGGAGGAGGAGAGGACATAGGGACACAGAACAAGAGCAGAGACCTGGGGGCAGAGGCAGAAATGGGGAGCAGAGGGCTGCCTTCCCCAGCTGGGTGGTAGTGTTGAGGAGCCTCTGGGAGACGGCCCACAGCTTTGCTCTCACTCACCCTTGCCATCCCCAGCAGCCCCCTCTTCCTCCTCATCACTGGATGTCTGAGAGAGCTGCTCCCAACTGTGCTTCCAAATCTGCTGCACTCCCAAACCTGCTGTGCACCTTAAGCTTCAAGAGTGAACCCTTCCCACCTTCAGGACCCCCAGGTCCTCAGGCATGGCTTAAGGACCATGGCTTAAGGACCACGGCTGCTTCTCCTCAGAATCTGAAACCCAGAATGGATTCAGGAAGTGGGCACTGGGCCTTGGAGTCTGCTGGCCTGAGTGGAGAGACGAGAGAGGACAGGAAAGGGCTTCGGGGTCAGCCAGTGCAGAGGTACAAGCAAGGCCTTGGCTGCTCCATTCCTGTGCAAGTACGGCCCTGCCAGGGCCCTGGGACCTCCATGCCACTCTGGAGCACATTGCACAGAATACAGTTGGTGGCCACATGGTCACTTCACTGTGAAAACAATGCAGCGTCATGACTGAAGACCACCTGAGCTGGACTAATGTCTCTCCTTTTCAGGGTGCTACATTCCTAAAAAACATATCTTCATCATGTGGCTGTGTGTGCTATGCTTGGGGACAGACACCCCATTGGCCATAGGACCTCGTGGTAAAGCACCATCAGGTGCTGAGGCCCCACTCTGGGTTGGTGGGGTTTCCAGCAGTTGGGTGCACCAGGCTCCTGAGCAGCCTGGCTCTGAAGGGTGACGCTGACTGTGGAGAGTAGGACAGGATGGCCCCAGCCAAGGGTATTCATGGACAGCCAGAATGTGACAGCAGAGAAAGATGCCTGGGCCTGAAGCTGGGCCGCTGTGCTTGACCACGGACCCAGGTTGGCCTGTAGGGTCACATGGGGACAGCTTGTTTGAGAGAGGTCCAGAGTGTTGTCACAAGAGAAGGAAGAGGCTGGTGGGGCTGGAGTCCGCCCCGCAGGGTACCCAGACCCCTAAGAGAAGGTGGACCACCCACCACATGGAATGGGCTCCATGTGTCATTCACAACTCGTTCACCTAACTGACCTGGATAGAGGAGTCTTTGCTGAGCTCAGCCAGGGAGCCTCATGGCAGCACAATAAATACAGGGCATCAGGGGACAGCACAGGGGTAGGTGGTGATCACATGAAGAGCTGAGGGCATCTTCCCACCCTCAGTTCAGTGGGGACCCCACCCTCTTTTCTAGACACACCTAAGTCCAGTGGCCTGAGCACAATAGGGCACCTACTCCAGAACCTGTAGGCTGCATGTTCTCCTAGCCTGTCCTGGACAGCCCAGGACCGGGGTGGCCAGGATGATAAGATGCCCCTGAACATCCAGGGCTGTGGTGGACAAGATGGACTCACAGTGCTAGTGCGCACACATGCGCGTGCACACACACACACACACGTGCATGTGCATGTGCGCACCTGTGAGTACAGTTGCACAGGCACACTCTCCTTCCTGCCTCTGGTTCTCTGTCTCCCTCCCTCTCTCTCACAACCACACACATTACTGCACACTCGTGCGCACACACAGAGCTACAGAGTGCCAGGGCTGCAGTGGTCCCAGGTGGATCTCACTCAGCAACAGGACTGGATGGGGGAAAGAGCCAGGCATGGCCTCCTGCAGGTGCAAAGCTATTCTGGAAGGAACTTCTCACTGCACCTGCTGGGGCCTCAGACCTTTGGAAAACCAGAGGAGACCTTCTGGGTCCAAGGCACAGCTGCTGGTACCTGCTGCTCGCTCCTGGGCCAGGCAGGTGACCAAGACATGTTTTGTGCTGGGAGGACAGTGGAGAGTAGCCTAGTCTATGCCCAGCAGCTCAGCCCTAAGTGCGCCCATACCTGTGGGCCCTGCCTGACCTGCCACAGGGACCACTGGCCTTCCTGAGAGTAAGATGCCCACTCTGCCACTCCAGCACGCCCATCTAGCATTCCAGGAGCCCAGCCCATGTCCACGAGGCAGGAAGTCCCCCACTTCACCCCAGGCTCCTCCTCTTTCCTGATTCTGATCCCCTCCCCTCCACAGGGCCATGGCCATCTCTCCAGCATGGAGCTGGGCCTAGTCTAACACACAGGTGGTTCACACGCACAGTCAGGCTGCAAATGGGACCTTAATTAATGAATTTGATAATCGTCTCTTCATGGAACATTAGACAAGTTCAAGATAATCAGGCTGAACACAAGCCCCAGCTTTGCAGCAGCAGCAGGTGCCTGGGGCAAGAGTGTAATTTATGTCAGACAAGTAGGTAGGCACCGTGCCACTCGGTGGGCTGGTGATCGGCCCCAGCACAGGATGGTCCCAGGTGTTCGGAGCGGCGCGGGAGGTGAGTCGTCAGCACAGGTGTGTGTGCCCACAGGGCCTCTGTCAACTTAGCTACCTGAGTTATAAGGTGCGGTGCAGGGCTCCCCGAGCCCTGGAACAGACCCGAGGGCCCACTCACAAGCATGACTTTTCCAAGGCTGATAAAGTGTGTTGGGGTTTTGTTTTAATTCAAATGTGTCTGAAATTGGAGATCATTTATCATATGCTTCTGGTTTCCAGTGCAACATAAATGATTACCGTTGGAAACCCTTCCCTTCTTTCAAAGAACAGCCCCAGCTGAATGCCTTTTACACACACGTACTTACAGTAAGTCCCTGATTTACAAACACTAGAGTCACAAACTTTTACAGATATGAACAGACCTCGAGTTACGAGTGTTCATCGATTCAAACAAATCCCAGAAGGAGCTGGCGTATCTGCTGGACATGAAAACTGAAGTGAAGATAGCAGAGAGACTGACCCAAGTGAAAGGACGGCAGACGTTGCTCATTCTTGCACAACAAATGGCTAGGCCCCTGGCTCAGTTCTAAAGAACAAGGACGAATCATGGCATGTGTTACCGGGGATCGAACCCTCTGAGGTTCTGGGGCTGTGATGTCTGCAGGGCCAGGGAAGTCAACAATGATCTCCAAGAGGTGAGGTGACAGAGAGATGGAGACACTTCTCAGCTGTGGACGCAGGTCACAGTCAGCAGTGTGCACCCCCAGCAGCACATCACGCACTCAAGGAAAACTAAAAGCCTGTTTGTAGATGTGAACTAAAATGGGGAACTGGCGCATCTTTCCCCTAAAATTCACTGTGTTGGGGAGATAGCTTAGCAGTCTAAGCACCTGCCTGGCAAGCACAAGGACCCAGGTTCAATCCCTGGAAATGCATGATATGCCAGCCCCAGAACCTCAGAGGGTTCGATCCCTGGTAACACATGCCATGCTGGCCCTGAAACCAGGCATGGTGGTACACATCTGTAATCCTAGAAATGGGGAGGCTGAGACAGGAGCATCACTATGAGTCTAAGCTACATAGGGAAACCCTGTACCAAATGAGAAAAAAAAAAAATCACCATGTCGGCCTCATGAATAAATCCAACTTCTCTCCCAGAATTCTCCCAGAACAGAACTCATACCTCAGCTGGGACTCTGTGACTAGCAACCCCAGTGGGCATTGTAGCACAGAAGCCAGACTGCAAAACAGGCCAACTTGCCTTTCCCAGAGTAGCCTAGAATCACTGGGCTCTTTTCAAAGCCTGTCCTTGTGTTTAAAATAGATTCTGATTTATCAGACCTGCTCACGGGAATGGCCAGATAGAAAAGGGTCTGCATCTCTTCATATAGGGCTGGCTGCTGTGTGACAAGTGCCACTGCCCACAGAAGCCTGGCCCGCCCAAGCCTGGCTGCTGGGCCCTAGCATTGGAGGGCTGGATCAAATTTCTTGGTGGAAGGTATGAGATATAAAGTAATTAATAGACACCTAAAAATAAAAGCTGCATACCATTTGCACAGATGCATGAGACATAGGTGGAAGGCGTGAGTATTGCAGGTGTCTGCTAGAAAACTATTTCAGAACTATCTGGACTTTCCTGCGTCATTCTGATAGCTGGGGCTATGCTCCCGCTTACATGCACTCATCTGTGAGTTACCATGCCCTCTACCAAGCCAGAGCCAGCAGTGGGCTGTCCCCCTCCTGGACTGCATGCCTGAGCCAGGCAGGGTGTGCCCTGACAGCTGGGGCCAGGAGCTGCCAGCCCCACATTCCATCTGTGCTGCAGCTTACAGCCCACTGTGCTCCCAAGACATGTTAAAGTCCCCACCCTAAGTGACACTGTCACCTGCAGGCTCCACGGGACCCACTCTGGGCACCTTCGTGCTTAAGGATTCAAAGTCTTCCAGGAAGGAAGTGAGCATCTTTGGGGACCTCAGAGTAGTTGGAGTTCTACAGTTGAGCAGCTACCTTCTCCAAGGTGTCAGGGGACAGAGAAGGAGGCCTGGTGTGCAGCATCTCGACCTGGGGTCTATGTGGGCTCTCAGAGTACTGTTTCACCAAATTATAGCTAAGGCTTCAGTGCACTTGAGGGTTGGCTGCTAAAGCTTAAGGAAGATCGGAACCAAGGCTGTGGGGCCCACGGAGGTCACCCCAGCTGGATCAGGCACCTGCAGTCACCAGGCTGGTCTGGG
Organism: Ctenomys sociabilis; assembly: GCA_004027165.1. NCBI lineage: Eukaryota > Metazoa > Chordata > Mammalia > Rodentia > Ctenomyidae > Ctenomys > Ctenomys sociabilis. Next base: position 6,295 of record PVKA01024312.1, on the reverse strand, counting down.
TGGAATGAGGGAAGACTTGGTTCCCAGGATGAGTGGGAGATGGAGCTCAAGCTGCACAGTGGACACCCCCACCCCAGCGGGCCCTTAGGGGGTGCCCTCTGTAGCCCCTCTCCGCCCCTCCCACCTGGGTCACACATGCCCCACCCTTTGCAGCGACAGTACTGGCTCAGTGTCTGTGCCCCAGCACACAATGGGGGCCAGGTGCAGTTCCAGGGATCAGAACCTCCTCCAGCCAGAGCGCAGCCAGGTTTCCCGGAAACATTGCAGGGGAGACCAATGTGTGTGGCCATCAGCACATCATAAAGCTGTGACCCAGCCTCTGCTGTCACCTATGGCCCCCAGCCTGGATCCTGTTCATACACACAGCTATCAACTCCACAGGGTGCCAGGCAGGTGCAAGCCTGGCCCAGGTGGCCCAGGCTTGAACGCCTCTCCCAGCTCCATATATGTCCCCACTGGCCCAGAAGGCACTTGCTTTGGGCCCCAGAGGGTGCTCTGGAAGCATCCCAGGAAGCAAAGCTCTGGGCCTGGCTGAGTGCTGAGTCCGGTCTCCTCTCCTTAGGGCATTCTTACTTACCACTGGTTTCTCAGCACCTCCTAGCAGCTTAACAGGCCTGGGGAGACCTGTGAGTGTGTCCTACTTTTATTAAGAAACATGGGTATGGCAGTTCACCCTTAATATGTTTAGCTGGGTGGACACATGGGTGGGGTTTAAGCCAATTTAAGAACTTGGTGCCCAATTGATGATTTTGGAGTTTGTGGCATGGGTGGAGCCAAATTTCCACGGGACAGGGCTGTGGCAAGGATGCACAGTCCGCAGCCATGTGCCTTGGGTGCCCCCACTCCCTCCCTTCCATGCCTTCAAGCACTGGTCCCCAAGGGTGGCAGCGAGCCTCCAAGCACATCTCCTGCCATCCAGCCCTACAAGGACAATGAAGGACACAGCCAGCAGCACCGCCTAGGTCCCCAGGGGAGGACTCTGGAATGTCAGGCTGGGGAGTGGCTGGGCACAGGCAGGAGATAGAGTGGGCCTCAAAAGTCCTTATGGTTGCTGGTGATTCGAAGAGACACAGACAGCTCAACTCCTGCTGGATCTGTGTCAGAAAAGGGAAAACAGTAATTCTGACAGGACACCAGAATTACTGTAATTCCGCTTGTCCCGAGGCATCCCTAAGTGGTCAGCTTCTCGGGCTTCTGTGGGAAAGGCAAGAAAAATGCTTGGAACACAGGGTCTCTGGGCTCTTTTTTTTGGTGGAACCAGGAATTGAACTCAGTCCCTTGCACTTGCCAGGGAAGTGCTTATTCTACTGAGCCATTTCCCCAGCCCCTGGTCTCTGGGCTTTTAAAGCAGTGCTCCCTGCTGGGGGAACATTCCAGAAAATGACACACAAGTGAGCCAAGAGGAAACCCAGGTGAAGGCGGCCGCTGATGGCTGACCCCACAACCGTTGCACTTGGGAGAAGATTTGGGTGTGGACACATGCAGAGGACAGCCAAGTGCATACACAGGAACATGGTGTGCACTTCCCCGGGGCCTCAGGAGGAGGAGCTGGCCCAGCCCACCTTGGCCTCCACCCTCCGGACTCAGCTGTGAGCCCTTCTTGGAAGCCACCAACATGGGCTCCGCCTCAGGAGGAAGGGAAGAGGAGGCGCAGGCAGAGACTGGAGGACAGCAGGAGGCCTGCACCCGTCCCAGCCTGTAGTGACACCTGTGTGCCCAAGCCCATGTACTGGGGAGCATCCCTAGACCCTCGAGCCACATCTACACACACAAATATGCACACACACGGAACACAGGCCCACTGTACACGAACACACGTGCTGCCATATACACACATAAATTCACTCCCCGCACGCACATATTTGTCTATGCAAATATACCAACATAGGCATGCCGCACACATGCACACATACATGAAAACACACATGCCTACTGCAGACACGTACACACACTATGTATGCAATGAGCACATGTGTGCATACTACACACATGCAAACATACACACTGAACACAAGCACATATATACACCCCAACACATGTGTATGTGCTACCCACACATGCACGTATTTCCACACAGAGAGCACGCAATGCATGCACATGACACCCATGCATACATGTACACAAATACACATGCATGTTACTTTACTCCTGCATACACAGATGACATTCAGCCATACATGCTATCCACATACATACATACAGAACCTACCAAAAAAGTACATATATTGCAGGAAAAGAAAAACTTGTATAAGTATTATAATGCATCAGGCACTGCCTCCCAGCAAATTGATTGCTTTGTCCATGTGCACGTTAAGATTTTTATGATGCCTCAGAAAATTTCGTATTATAAAATATTTATATATAAGTTTTTCTTTTCCTGACTGTGGGTACTTTTTTGGCAGGCTTCTGTGTATTTACCTAGATGCATACAGACACAAGCACAACACGACAACATGTGTACCACACACATGCTGCACATGCCACACACCCCCATGGCACACACACCGTGGTGACAGGTGTGCAGGACATGACATGTGGTTGGGGTGCTGCCCACCCTGCAAATCCTGCCAATGTCATGCCCGTGGGTGGCACCACTGGCTTCCCCAGGCCCGTGAGCCTCGTGCAGAGAGGGCCAGGCCCTTTGTGGACAGATGGCCCCCACAGTGCTTGTCTCGGGCCCTGCAGCACCCCAGCTGCCTGGATGCTCAGATTGTCCCTCAGAGCCACTGGATGCTGTGCTCAGAGCAACACATCCAGCACCAGGGATGGCACCATGTCACACACATAGCAGGGCAGATGCTCTGTGTTTGGCATCAGTGTTGGAAAATGAATTTGGGCCCGAGCACAGCAGATTTTATTTTCAGAGAAGTATAAGCCTCTGACTCTGTCTGTTCTGAGTGAGTGGCTGGGCATATGGTGAGCTGCTCCTGTGGTCCATTTTTATAGAGCAAGAAAATTACCTTTTCTTTTACCCATGAGTTGTTTAATTTTGAGGGTTTTGATTTTCTCAGTACTAGGGATGGAACCCAGAACCTTTACACAGAGCTGCCTCTCTATCGCTTTTTCATTTTTTTAAATTTTGAGGCAGGGTCTCACCAAGTTACTGAGTTACCCAGTTGGACTCAAAGTTGCAGTCTTCCTGCCTCAGCCTCCCAGAGTAGAAGGATGACAGGTGTGTGCTATCACACCTGGCTTATCTGTCTTCCCTCTGTCACTTCTCTTGGTCTGGATTCACCCACAGCAAAGCAGTAGCTCTTACAGTCCTCTCCCACCAACCCATCCATCTGGTGGATCACAGGTGTCCTGTGGAGCCAGGAGGGGCTTGAAATGGCAGCAGTGATTTCTGCTCTTCCTCAGACCACACTGAGGTTGTGGGCCAAGTGGACTCACATGTAGCTCAGGGACCTTAAAACCAGGTGGCACACATGGGCCCAGCACTGACCACCACATCCCAGCACAGGCAGCGTCATGTCAGTGCACAAGAGTGCCAGGCCCTGCCATGCTCAGCGGAGCCAGAGTAGCTGAGATCAAGTGAGAGGGCCCACCCCGGCCTCCAGCCTTTGTGTTCCTGGGCTCCCACTCCCCTGGGCCCCTATCACTCATGTCATCCCTTCCTCCCTACATGGCCACACGCTCTGCCCCTGTCTTCCCTGCCCACAGGCAAGGAGGGCCAGGCCCACTCCTCAGACCCATCTTCCTGCCTCAGCTTCCCAGAGTGAGGAGGTAATCCAGGGTCCCCACTGGACCGCAGTGGCTCACAGCCTTTCCCAGCCTGGCTGTGGACTCCTTTGTGAAGGTGGACTTGGCACCTCCCAGGGCTGGCATAGGCTTCACTTCTTGAGCTGCCAGAGCACCCTACACCCCATGTCCCAGATGCCGGCCCTGAACCAGAAGCCCAGCAACTGCTGTACACACCCCACGCAGCCTGCAGGAGCTCCCTGGGCTCTCCCTCGGGCTGAACTGGCCCTGGGGGTGAATGGAGGTATGCCGGCTAAATCCAGCTCTCCAGCAGTCAGGAGCTTCTGAGCGCTGGTGGACTGGGGGGGTGCAAGCTCCTTGAAGGCCCATCCACATGGGGTGCAGGCACCCCAGAACAGCAGGAGGTTACCCCTACCAGTCAGCCCTCACACTACCCTTGGGCAATGGAGCTGGTGCAGAGAGGTGGAAAGAGGATGAGCCCCAAAAATGCCCAAGGGGGTGAGAATTAGCTGGGACCAAGGGCGGCAGATCTGGCCATAGGCCTCCAGGAGGCGCAAGAGGCCTCATGGGGCACAGTGGACTGGGCTGGAGACCACACTTCCTCCCATGCACCTCGCTCCGTGCTGGAGCCGGGGCTGTGAGTGGAGGCAAAACTGGTTCCCGACCCAGGAGAAGCGAGGCTCGGGCAGCTGGGAGGCCATGCGGAGCCCAGGCGGAGAAAGGAAGCTGTGTGGGTGCTGCCACCACACCGCACGAGGGAGCTGAGCTGGGGACCAGCCAAGGAGGGACCATCACCCCCACAAGACCAGGAGATAGGAAGCTGAGGCTGGAGGAGTAAGGCACACACCCCAGCTGATACCACAGAGGCCGCAGTGGCCTGGAAAAGAGGTCACCAGGCATGGAGAAGCCCAGGGCAAGGGGCTGTCCTGCGTGGTACCAGAAGGAATGCGGGCCACCCCACATTGTTCACTGCTATGGGACACCGGCCACTGTGGGTAAGGGTTAAGACAGTGCACCGTGTGGACACCGCACAACCAGTGTCCACCCTGCCACCGGATGTCGACAAGGGAGAGCGGGAGGACTCTGCTTAGGGTTCAGTTTTAAGCCTAAAACTGCTCTAAAATAAAGCCCACTAGTCTGAGGCCATGGAAGGGAGGCAGGGACAGTCCCACGCTGAGGTGCTTTCTCTCACCCCCAGGAGTAACGCTACCTGACACTGTCCTACTACTGTTCTGCAGCCCCTCGAAGGGAGCTGCTCACTGCAGGGCTGAAGAGCTGGGCCCCAGGACTGCAGTGCACTAGATCCACCTCCCCATCCACCGGGATCCTGGCCTGGCCGCCAGAGCCTACCATGCAGCAGGATGTACAGTGCTGTCAGTGTCCTCAGGACCATGCACTGACTCGGTGGCTGGTGACGTGTACACCCTTGGCCCAAGTGGTCCCAGGTCATGGGGAGACCCTTAAGCTAGGTGCCAAGCAGGGAGAGGCCAGTAGCTGGCAGTGGGGAGAGACACACCCCTTCACAGGGGGGCTCCTCCAAGCACAGGGACGCAGCCTGCGTGGCCTGGGTCCTGGCCAGAGCCTCTGGAATGTGCCAGGCAGCAACCTGCCCCCACCCCACACACACCTGCCATGCGGGCCCTGCTCCAGCCTCTGACAGCCATCACCTGACAGCCACTGGTTCACATCCTTCAGCAGCAGCCACCACTAAATACCACGGTGGTGGTCACTGTGGTGGTGGAGACACAGCTATGACAGGGAGGTGAGGCAAGGCGATGGCTCTGGCATGTTGGGCCACCCAGCTGTCACTGCAGCTTCAGGGGCCAGGAAGTGGGAAGCAACACAGGCCATGGAGCACAGACTGTGGACACCACAGGGTACCCTTCTCACCATATAGAAAGCACCACAGGAATTATGTGCCGAGAACCATGTGGGTCATGTGTGCATGTGTGGGCAACTGGGTCGGGTGCATGTGTGTAATGCTCGGAGCATGTGTGCCTGTGTGTGTGCCCGTGGTGCCCACGTGGCTGTGGAGGGCAGCTGCTCTCCAGGCCCGTTGGAGACGCATAGCTCGGCCCATGACATGGATGACCTCTGCCCAGCCTTCCCTTCATAAGCTCACTGTGAGACATCTGGAGTTACTGGCAGCCAGGGCCCTGTGGATCTGGCTGTGTGACCCGGATGATAAAGGACGAGTGCTTCCTGCCTATCAGAGGATTCCCAACCCCAGGCCAGGCCCTCAGTGCTCCTCAGAAGAGGGACCAGGGCAGAGCCAGTGCCTCAGGGGAGTCACACGCTTTTGGAGGACAGCAGCAAACATCACAGACGCGGTGAGTGCACAGCCAGGCACGGGGGCAGTGTGCAAGCAGGCAATGCCCAGGGGCAGTGTGCAAGCAGGCAGTGCCCAGGGGCAGTGTGCAAGCAGGCAGTGCCCAGGGGCAGTGTGCAAGCAGGCAGTGCCCAGGGGCAGTGTGCAAGCAGGCAATGCCCAGGGGCAGTGTGCAAGCAGGCAATGCCCAGGGGCAGTGTGCAAGCAGGCAGTGCCCAGGGGCAGTGTGCAAGCAGGCAGTGCCCAGGGGCAGTGTGCAAGCAGGCA
>PVKA01024311.1:0-34414 GCA_004027165.1 Ctenomys sociabilis | reverse complement strand
GAGCTCAAAACTCCCACCCATGCATTCTTCCTGCCAGGATTTCCATGCCAGCCTATGGCTCACCACCATCATGTGACCAGAGAGCCACATGAGACGTGCCCTTGTCTCATGCCTTTGCTGAAGACTTTTGGTGGCTTCCCACTAGTGATTACAGCCTGTGCCTCTCTTCTCTTTATCCTCAGAAGTGTTGGCGGAGCTCTGATTGCCCTCCCCTTCTCCTGACCTGCTTCTCCAAAGGCCCTTGCTGCTTTCCAGACCCATTATGCTCCTCCCAACACACACTGCAACTATTTTTGTGTCTCCATCTTACACCCATGGTCCTTCTGTTCTTAGTCTTTGCCTTCCCTTGCCTACCTGCCAAACTCTTACCCATCCTCCAAATCTTGGCCTAAAGGGTGCCCTCTCTGGCTGCTTAACAGCAGTGTTCACTCTCACAGCTTGGGCTCCTGGGCCACTAGAGCCCTGGTCCCGTGGCACTGTCACCGTGATCAGGTCTTTCTAGAAGGCCAGCAAGTGTGCTCCCAACAGTTGCCTATTTTGGAGTCTCACACGGTATTCAGTGGCTCTGTGTGGATCTCTATGGAAAGAACTTTGGCCCAGGAGGGTGACTCACCTTCCATAGCTACTTGCTTCCATGAAGAACCAGGTGACTATGCTGAAAGCAAGAAGTTTCCAGAAGGGGAGGGGTGGCGTCACACAGAGGTAGACATGAGCTGGTGATCAGATGGGCATCTGATGACGTGGGAGGCAGGGAGAGAGGGTCTGGTGGGGAGGGAAGAACGGTGAAGGGCCACATTTGAATCTGATGGATGGGGCTTGCTGCAGCTCATAAGTGACCCCAGCAGTGCTAAAAGATCATTACCACAGTTACAACCTGAGAGACTTCAAGTAAATACCTCAAATTAGAATAACTAATGCCTATTGCATATCCAATCAACCTAGGGATTACATTTTACTTATTTTATATTTAAGGTATACTTATGCCTATTTTATAGACAAAGAAATTGAAGCTCAGAAAGTTACAAAGTTAGTCTACCAGTGGTCACGCAGGTATAAAGAGAGAGAAATAAAGGACAAGATTGGTTAACAGCTGAAACACAAGTCTCATCCCCAAATCTGATTTCTTGTGCCTACAATAAATTTACCCTGGAAAATGACCGTACACCACCTTTGCAGGATCTGGGCTATGGACCAATCACATCTTTAGCTTTTTCTCTCATCAAAAGTATTGTAAGGTTGCAATATCTGGTAAAATGGACTGCAGCGTGTGTGTGTGTGTGTGTGTGTGTGTGTGTGTGGCTGCCCCTGGCTGTCCTCTTACTCCTGGGTGGTAATGTTAAGAGAAAAATGGGCCCCAAAGGAGTAGACCAAAAGAGGGAGACAAGGGAATCAAGAGGCCCAAGCAGTCCACAAGTTGGTAATCGCATCTCGCTTTTGTACTTTCAAAACACTTTATTCTGTTTGTCCCTCGTGCCACTCTTCTCTCTCTCTGGGTCAGTTGGACCAATTAGTCAGACGCAGAACCAGCACTGAAACTCAGGTGTTTCTTCTCCAAAGCTCACTTCTGTCCCCTCCTGCCAGGTGTGTGTCCCAGCACCGTGCCAGGCGATGAAGTTGGAACGTGTTGATGCCAGTGAGAACAACCAGCGCCCACGGCACTCAGTGCGACAGGTGCCCCGCACAGTGCTTGGTGTGAGTGACCTCTTTGAGCTCTTGTCACAAGCCTGTCAGAGCAGGAACTTGTGCTTCTCTTATTTTCCAGAGTAGCAGACTAAGGCAGACAGGGGTGAGGCCATTTGCCTTAGTGGCAGAGCTGGGATTTAAATCTGGTGCTCATAACTGCTGAGCTTTTGCTTTTGAAAGCCGAGAACACGCTCTTCTGTTTCCACCAGCCATGGAGCACCTTCCGGCGACCTCTGCTCTCAGGGCAGGCCAGTGTCATCTTCATTTAGAGTTGGATCTAATACCCTTTACCTGGCCAGTCTCTTCAAAAGTCTGATTCCCAAATTCTGGAAAGAAGGTAAAACTACCTTCTAGCTGGGGGATGGTGAGAAAAAGGGAGTTGATTGTTGGCTTTCGTTTACTAAGTACCTGTTGATGTCATTCTGTATTCTTTTGTTGTTGTTGTTGTTGTCTTTTTGAGACAGAGTCTTGCTACACAGCCCAGGCTGGCCTTGAGCTCACTTTGCAGCACAGACTGGTCTTGAACTCCCAAAGGTCTTCCAGCCCCAGCCTCCCAAGTGCTGGGATTACGGGCATGTGCCACCACACTCTGCTCCCTTTATTATCTTTTTAAAAGTTATAATTATTAACACATATTAACCGAACAACATGATGGGTTTCTTTGTGATATTTTCGTGCCTGTATATACTATCCTTCTCTCACCTTCCCTATTACTCTCTTACTCCCTTCCCCTCCCTCTGGTCCCTCTTTCCTGCTCTAATAGACCCTCATCGACTTTCATGCCCCCACCTGCTTCACACATGAGAGAAAACACATAGTACTTGTCTTTCTGAGTCTGGTTTATTTCATTTAACATGCGAATCTCCACTCTCATTCATTTTCTTGCAAATGATTTGAAGTCATCCTTCTTTATGGCTGAGTAGTATTCCATCTTACGTGTATTTCATTCAGCACTGAGTGACAGCTAGGCTGTTTTTGTAGCTTAGCTATTGCAAATGGTGGTGCCAGTGGGTATGCGGGCACCTCTGCTATAGGCCGACTTTGATGCCTTTGGGTACAGAGCTAAAGTGGTACAAGTGAGTCATATGTGTCTCAGGTACTCTTCTCCTATTGCTGGGACAAACACCCGATACCCAAAATGAAGGAAGGAAAGGTTTGTTCAGCTCACAGTTCCTGGAGGGTTCAGTCCATCCTCAGCTGGGTCCAAGGCAGAAGGGCACAGGGCAGAGGGCAGCAGTTCATGGTGGCCGCAAAGAGCAGAGAGCAAAGGGAGGAGCGGCAGCAACCCTGGCGACAGAAACAGTCTGTCTCTGGTATGTGACACTCAGGCTGTCCACCTCAGGCTGGGTGCAGCACTCATACCCATAATCCCAGCCTTGGACAACCCATAATCCCAGTGGATCATGAGTTAATCACAAACTCTAGGAATCCCCTCCCCATGACTGCATGAGGCTTTAGGGGGACAACTAGACACAAACCATCACAATACAGTAGTTCTAGTTTTAGGTGCTGGAGGCCCCTCTGCCCTGATTTCCGTTGTGGCTACACTGACTTGCATTGTCACCAACAGCTTGTCAGTGTTTCTTTTCTCTACACCTCACCCACCTGCATTATTCTTGTTTTCTTGATAGCAGCCATCCTGGCTGGAACGAAACAGAATATCACTGCAGTTTGGATTTGCATTCCTCCAATGACCAAAGACCTTCAGCATTTTTAAAAAAATGTAATTGTTGGTCATTTGTCCTGCTTTTGAGAAATATCTATTTAGCTCATTTACCCATTTACTGGTTGCATTACCTGTTTTTTTGGTGTTAAGGATATTTTGAATTCTTTATATTCTGGCTAATATCATTTTTAGAGAGCCCTAGAGGCTATTTCCTTGTATTTCACTTGGAATGTTTATGGAGTGGAATTCTTATTTATTTATTTAATTTTTAATGTATCCAGAATGGAATCTACGGGGTCTCACTCCATGGATTGGACCCGTAGTGTTCCTCCTGTTTTCAGCCTCCCAAGAGCTGGGATTATAGGCCTGCGCCATCATGCCCAGTCGACACTGAGATAGCGCACCTGGGATTGGGGCCTGTAGAGCACGCCAGGGATCGACCCCCTTGCTATGCCTGCATAAGCAGGCGCCTCAGTCCACTGAGCTATGTGGCCGGCCCTGCTGGGCAGAATTCTGAGACAAGACTTCTGAAGGGGAGACCGGGCAGGTACCAAAGGTGCTGTCTTCACCCTGTTAATGGGTACTATTAGGGCCAAACCTTCTTAGGGTTTTAGTTCTATGTTTTCATAAAAGGTCTTAGCAGGCATAAGGAGAGATGGTGATGGGTGTGCTCCAGGCTCCGCAGGACAAGGAATTGCCCAGTTTTTGTTCCTACAAATCATATTTTTAGCTTCCCAAGGCCCTCAGGTTCTTGCACTTTAACCTCTTTGCCTGCCTTACCCTTTTAATTAATTATTAATTTATTCTGCAGTGCTGGGGATCGTGCCCAGAGCCTCTGCACTGAGCTATACTCTCTAACCTTTTTTTATTTTTAGACAGAGTCTCACTAAGTTGCCCAGGCTGGGTTTCATCTTGTGATCTTCCTGCCTCAGTCTCCCAAAAGGCTGGGATTATAGGTGTGTACCATCACGCATGACTCCTCATGACTAATGCTATTTGTATCATCTGCTGGCGGGTAATAATAATGGCTATCTAACTCTGATATCTGTTGGGCCTCTTACCCCTTAGGATAAACTGGGCCCAGCCCCATTCTATCTCAACAGATGTTCCATTGATTCCCTAAGATTTTAGTGGACTTTCTGGTGCGGTGGGAATTCTCAATTTCATGGTCACCTTGCGTGCTAAGCTTCTGCATTTGCATAACTGCTTCATTTTCACCTGTCTCTGGCTGCTTCTGAGAGACTAAGTCATTTTGCTTAATTCTGCCAAGTAGCAGCTTTGATATCCATCTTTTAACAGAAATGTGGCAGCTCAGGTAGTCAAACCAGTCCAAAGTGATCTATCAGACAGTCTGTTGCTTTGTGCTCCCGTTTTCCTACCTGGTTCCAAAGACTTCAGGTCCTTCCTTCAAAGAAACAAATAATGCCATGCTCTGAGAGCTGCTGAGATGCTAGGCTTCGGATGGCTGCTCACCACCTGGTCACACTCCAGCCTCAAGGGTCCTGCCAGAGTTTTATTTCCAGTTTGCGAATGAGGAACTGGTAGCTCAGATCTTATAGTAAGGAAATGAAGGACTAGAATTTGAATAGCTTATTTATTTGTTTATTTGGTACAGGGTCTCTCTACACAGTTCAGACTAACAGCGATCATCCTGACTCAGTCTCCCCAGTGCTGGGATTGCAGGTGTGCACCACAGCACCCCGGGTTCTGGGCCCCACACAGCATGCAGTACCTGGAGTCGAATCCGGATCCTTGTGCTTGGCCGGAAGGTGCTTCGACTGCTGAACTATCTCCTCAACCCTAAATGGCTCATCTATTGGTTTAAAATTAGTTTCCAAATTCTACTCTGAGGATGGCCCAGCTTGGTATCTGTACTGGGGCAGTAGGGGAGGATTGGGTATAGATTCTCCTGTTTAGTTCTCTCTTTCTCTCTCTCTCTCTCTCTCTTTCTCTCTCTCTCTCTCGCTCTCGATCTTTCTCTGTGTGTGTGTCTGTGTGTGTCTCAGTTACTTTTCTCTCATTGCTGGGACAAAATACCTGACACCCCAAATCAAGGAAGAAGAGGTTTATTTAGCTCTATAGTTAGTGGAGGTTTTGGTCCATAGTTGGCTGGTTCCGAGGCAGGGTGGTGCAGGCAGGGTGGTGCAGGCAGGATGGTACAGCGCAGAGGACAGCAGTTCATGGGGGAGGGGGCAGGAAAGAGCAAAACAGCAAGAACAAAAGGGAAGAGCAGCAGGGATATCTGGAAGTAATCTGCACCAAGCCAGCAGCTGCAGTAGCTACAGTTTCAACTTCAATCCCCCAATGTTTCCCTTGGCCAAAACCGCATTAGGTAGTTTTCCAGTTTGAAGCATTCAACAATCACAACCTTCAAAAAAAATAAAGGAAAGAGCAGGCACAGAGAGCAAGGCTGTCTCCCTTATGCTGCATTCAGGCTGTTGGCCCCAGGCCGGGTGTAACACTCACACCTCTAATCCCAGCACTGAATCATGAATTAACCACAAACCTTAGAAGCTGCCCCATAACTGCATGAGGCTTTGGGAGGACAATTAGACAGAAACTATAACAGTGTGCCTGTGTGTCTCTGCCTGAGGACTGGGTGAGAGCACTGGGTTTTGTTTTTTCAGTGGAATCTGAGGGCTACATTTTTTAAAGAGAGAGAAAAATTAGCTCATCTCTTTTCTCTGCATCTTAGCCTTTCCTTCATTCTCTCCACTAGCCAGTGACTTCCAAGGTCTCCAGAGAACATGTGGTCTCCTTGTCATGACTGTCACAGGCAGTTATGGTGAGAAGGCACGTGACTGTCATATCATCTTCAAGGGCACCATTACAGTGCACTGACATATTTTCATATATTTTACATGGAATTGCACAGTCTCTATCCATGCAATACACGCTTCATACATCTGAACAGGGCTTGCTCAGCTCACAGGCTAATCTTTCACAGAATGTTTTTCTGTCACTGTCCCAGAAAGGTGAATCTAGTCCTGGAAACTCTGTCACATCATTCTGATTTATTTAATTCCCACTGTTGATTTCAAATGGAAATTACTAGAATAACTACATTTTTATGAAGTGTCCACAGAGGGCAAATTTATAGAGTCAGAAGGACTAGGGTGGTCTGCAGTGGCCGATGGGAAGTTGGATTAAATGTAAGTGGTCAGGTGGGGCCTTCTGGGGGTTGTGGGTGGAAATGTTCTAAACTGATTGATGATGATTGGTGTACCACTTAGGAAATTTACTAAAAGTCATTGAATTGTGTACTTAAAATGGATCAACTTTATGATAAGTAAAATATGTTTCCATAAAGCTATTATGGAAGAAACTATTCATGTTGTTCATTTTACCATTGACATTCATTCACTCTCTGGCCAGTGTGTAAGCCTTGGAGAACAGATATGTTATCTGAGTTATTCATAAGTACTGAACAGCACCTGCTACATGGAAGAGCTCAGCAAATATTCAGGGAATAAGTAGATGAACTAGCGGTCTCTTACCACTGTATAAGCACTCAGCCTGTGAAAAGATAGGCTTAATATAGAATTAATGACAAACTTCAGTTCCACAAATCACACACCAAGGATAAATCAAACAACTCATAAAACCTTTGTTCTCAGTAGGTGCACCAGCCTGTCTCCTGTCAACTCAGCATCTTTCCTGCTTCTGTCCACATCCTCCTTAGCAGTGTGCCATCATTCCGGAGAAGCTACAAGCCCCTTTTCCAGAATTCCTTTCAGGGATGGCTGTGGGTTAAATGCAGTAAACACCCATGACAGGTGCAGAGTGGCAGAGCAGAAGTTATGACTCTCGATGGACAGGTCAGGTTTACACAGGTGAGTTCCTGGGAGCCCTTGCTTTGACTCATGGGTGGCAGGGTTGATTAGGAAGTGTTTCACTCCTCTGGTCACTTCTTCATTTCATTAAGATCAGCTGCTCCCTAAGCTTTGTGCAGTCTTCTCAGTGGTTGTGCCATAAGTATCTAGTCCCTACTTAAAACCCTTCCCATCAGGAAAATCTTTGTGATTGCACTCTGACTGCCACAATTGGTACAGAGTACAAGTTTTTGAAAATTCAGAGCTGGGGCTGGGGTGTAGCTCGGTTGTAGATCACTTACCTTGGGTGCATGAGGCCTTGAGTTTGATCTCCAGCTCCAAAACAAATACATGGGCAAACAACTCACCTCACAGTTGGATGATGCTGGGGAGAGAAAGGGGAGATATCTGATGCATCCCTTTGTAGGCTTCTGTTGGCCTTAAGAAGCATGTCCTTTATGAATCTCTGATCATGACAGATCTTGAACAAGTAAGTTTATTCCTCCTCCCGGGGTGAATTGTTATCTCCTTCTCTACTCTGGGTGCCATGATATGTCTTTCTTTTTCCTTTCCTCATCAGCTGCTAGAATTTTTTTCCCCAAAACCATTGGTTTATGCAACATGCTCAGCTTTCCTGCTGGCTGCCCCAGGGGACCTTGGTATGGTCTCCAGAGCTGGACACATCTAGTCACCCACCAGCTTTTCTGAACCTTGTGTCAGACACTTGAGAAACCAGGGCCTTGGATTTGCCCCCTAAAAAAGGACATTACAACACCTGCTGATTCTTTCAAATAATAAAAAAGGAGAATAAATCGGGCCAATATAATCTTTAAAAAATTATTCCATCAGACTATATAGTTTTGGTTTCATTGGAACCTGAGTGACCAAGATTTGGAACTCTCCGTAGGAACTTTTGGAGGTCAGAAAGGGTCTGGAGCTTTCCTTGCTTATCTTGGCTCCCATCAACATCTCTTATTTGCAGGTCCAGGGACTCAGATATTTTTATGGGGACATAGCTCATGGTAGGAGCCTGAAGCCCACTACTTCGGGAGCCTGGAGGTAAGTCACCCCCATACTTGATGTTTGGAATGGAAAAAGTGACTTATCTTCATTTGAAAAGCCCTCATCCTTGTCTTTCCTGCCTCTGTCTTAGACTTTGTCAGACTGGGCATTTGCCTCAAGCCCTGTCTTGTAGTTGCCTGGCTAAGATACTTTATACTGCAATCCTTCTCCGTGATTGGATCCCAACTAAAACTTTTTGTGGTTGGGAATTACACTCTGCTCATTTTCTTCCTTTCCTGTTCAGATGGTGACAAAACACCCAAATCTGCTTTCTAGAATCCTTCTTCCCAAGGTCCTGGTTGATGCTCTGCTAGGAATGAATGCATAGACCACTTCAACTACCGCTTCCAGTCTGTGCAGTTCTACTAATTCCCACTTTCTTCCCTTATCAGTACTCCATCACCCCTGCCTTCTCTTCCCCGCCAACCACACCCTACAGAGGCCCTGCCTTCTGCAAGTCAGTGTAGGACAGACTACTTGCTGGGCCCAAGCCGTGGGCCACTGTATTGCTCCGGATGGAACCTGCCTCTTCCCTAGATCCAGCTCAAATTCAACAAGGACCCTTTCCTATGTGCCAGGGACTAGAGAACCAAGCAGGCCTCAGCTTTCTCCTTTATGGGCCACAGAACTTCCCAGAGCAATCCTTCTCTCTCTGCTGGCTCATATTTCTCAGCACCTACTATGCATGCCACCTGAGAACCCATTAGCATGGCGGAATTTCTCCCAGCTGTAGAGAAGATTGAAGGCAATATAGGGAGAAATTTTGTTAGTTCAGGTGAAAGCAGTGCTGGTTGCAATTCTCCAGGTAATAATATTTCCATTTGTCTAGGGAAAATCCATGCAGCCTTGGAATGCTTTTCTGTTCACAGAGATGGGAGGCTTTCTTCAGATCTCGGGAGAGCCAGAGTCTGATTGCAATAAAAATGCAACAATGCTAATGTAAGATCCACTCTAGATGTGGAGGTGGCTCAGGGAGAACCTTAAAGGTTTTTTTCTTTTTCTTGATAGTTTGTTGCTCTAGGCAAAACCAGTGCCTAACTTAATAATGATGTCAATAATAATGATAATGTGGGAAAGAAATTCAGGAAAAAGGCATCTATTGTGCTTGTGAAATGTGCCGGTCTCAGTGGAAGTGAAAATCATCAAATACTAGGAGGATTTCATGCTACAGATCTCACAGATTATGGGCATGGATAGGGTACTTTGTTTCTTGTAGGGTATATGAGAAAGATTATTTTTTCAAACCACCTCCGGCTTAAATTTTTCTTTTTACTCTGAAAAGCTATAAGCTTTTCACGATGTAAGCTGTCTCTCTTTATGGAACGGTGAAACTTTCTTTGGATGCAGTCAAATTTTATTGCCAAAAGGCAAAGGATAAATTGGGGGTAAAAGCCCCCCCCCGTATTCATTAATTTATGCGCTCCATAAAATAATTTCCAGCCTCTGTGAACATTGACTCACCAGCACTGGAAACGGGAAGAGAGCGAGAGGGTTCTATATCAGACAGGGTTAAAATAAAGGGTTGTTGTCTGGTACCGGGTTCTACCACAGGGACTGATGGGTCTCAGGATGGGTTAGGGATCTCAGCAATGCCGCAAAGTGTCTTGGGCTCCTCTGAGGGGAGGCGCGCTGCTCTGGAATCATCTCGTCTCCATCAAGCTTCCAAAATGGCAGCGAGAAAAATACATTTGAGTCACGCATAGGAAAATGAATGCCCCTGAGACCCTGTTAAGTGAACTGAATCAGACACACAAGCTTAAATATTGCATGGCTTCATAAATAAAGAAGAAAATAAAGGATGGAGCATAGGAGCCAGGGAGGTGGGCCTGGGAGCTAGAGATGGAACAAGGAGGGTGAGAGAGGACGTGAAGTGAAACGAATCAAGATGTGTCATGTCCACCCAACAACTCTAATTGCTTTTCCTGCAAACATGGACTAATTATAAGAAAAATGGCAAAAAAAAAAAAAAAAAAAAAAAAAGCACGGAGCTTTAAATGAGCAGTTTGTCTTCAGTACATCTTGCCAACTGGAACTTTTAGCCTTATTGCTTCCCACAAGCACTACTGAGAAGCTTGGTTGGTAGAAATCATCAGATTCCGCCTTCCCTCTGAATACCAGCGATGGTCTGGAATAGCAGGGAAGGGGCTCCTGCAGAGCACTTTGCCTGTACCCAACGATCCAGGACTGGCTGTGAGTGAACAGTATGATTCCAGCAGAGCTGGAATCTGCTCAAATAGGACTTTAAAGACCTGGATAAAGGGAATCCATGAGTTTAGCTTAAGGAAATCTGTCACTTTGGAAAAATTACTGATATTTTCCAAATCACATATCCTCACTGCCAAGGAGCTAACAGAGGTTCTTGGAAATCAAATACTTACGACTTTCAGAGAAATTCAATTGCTAGTCGAGAGCCTGTTGTTATCTTCTCCAATCTCCCATTATATATTAATGAATGTTTTTGGCAGCAGCAGCATTCTTTTTAATGTTGAGAATTTTGGTTCCAATCACAAGAATGCATATGGAGATGGAAAATAGCTTGGGAGTCCTTCTCCTGAGGAAACTTTAAACGCAGTAGGGGGTAGGGCCCCCAGGACGTGCAAATCTGTCTTAGGAGGGCTTCCGAGCCTAACACTCTTGCCCCAAAGCGGAGTGGAGCCTTGGCTATCAGGCCAACGCCTTTTGTGGAGGAACTTCCCCTTACTGCCGACCAGCGAGCAGCTCTTCAGAAACTGAAAAGCTCAGAACTCACCCTACCAATTCATCTTCATTCAGTATCCCCTGGGTCCACTCCAGGCAGAAGGGAGACCTAGATTCTTCTTAATTCTATATGCTCTATTTTAAAAAATGGCATGATTCCACCATACAAAGTTGCATGAAAAAATAAATGAAAAATCATATTTATAGCGCCCAATAAGATATTTTGATACACATGTATGTTATAAAATGGCTAAGATAATCAGATTAACACATCACCTGTCACATCACCTTCTTACCTTTTTTTTTGGTGGTGAAAATATTTAATACCTACTCTTTTGACAATGTTCAAGTTACATTATTCTAAACAGTAGTCTTCATGTTGTATCATGTTGTAGAGTAGATTCCTAGGGCTTATTCCTCCTAACTGAAACTTATGCCCTTTTTGACTACCTTCTCCCTAGCTTCCTTACCCTCTACCTGGTCACTAATATTCTACTCTCTGCTTCCATGAAATTTTTAGAATTTTAGTGAGATCTTGTATTTTTCTGTGCCTGACCGAGTTCACTGGACATGGTCTCCTTCAGATTGATCCTTGTTTATCTAGTACAAGAGTTTCTCCATTTTTAAGGGCAAATAGTATTCCACTGTGTATATAGGCTACACTTTACCATCCATCTACTGATAGCTGCAGAAATCAATTCCTTATTTTGGCTGTTGTGAAAATGCTTGAATGAGCATGGGAATGTGGCTATCTCTTTGATATATTTTAGCTTCTTGATGAACCCTCATATGATCTTCCCCAGTGGTTATACTGATTTTCATTCCCACCAATAATGCACCAGGGTTCCCTTTTCTCCACATCCTTGGCCAACACGTGTTATCTTTCATTTATTTATTTATCAGGAAGCCATTCTTACTGGCATATCTCCTTGTGGTATTCATTTGCTTTTCCCTGATGACTAGTGATGTTGAATTACTTTTCTGAACACATTTTGTATGCCTTCTTTTGCTAAATGCCTACTTTAAAAGATTTTAAAAACTGGGTCGTGTACTTGCTAGTGATATCAGTTTCTTATATATCCTGGCTATTAACTCCTTACAGATGTATCATTTTTAAATATCTTCCCCCATTCTGGAGGTCATCTCTTTACGTTGCTGGTTGCTTTCCTTGCTCTGTGGAAGCTTTTTATGTGGTATAACCTCATTTTCCTTTTGTTTCTGTGCTTTTGAGACTGTAACCAAAAACTCGTTGCTGGTCAAGGTCATGAAACATTTCTCCCATTTTCTTCTAGTAATTTTATCAATATGGGTCTTACATTTACATCTTAATTCATTTTGAGTTAATTTTTCTAACCAGTTATGGAGTTCCAGCTTTATTTTTCTACATGTAGATATCTAGGAAAAACAAAATTTCCATTGTAATTTTTTTTTTTTTTTATTCCTGAAAAGCGCATAATCAGGTGTTGTGGGCCAAATCACTTGAAAGAAGTGTAATTCCCAACTCTGAGTCTGAGACCTCTGAGTTCTGACAGTGACCTTGAGGGGTCTCACGACACAGCTGAGAGATGCTCACAAAATAAATTTTCTTAGCGAAAAAAATAATTGACTGTAACATTTAGGAAGGCAGGAATGTCATGGAGGTAGTTATTTATTTATTTATTTATTTATTTATTTTTTGTCTTTTTGAGACAGGGTCTCACTATGCAGCTCAGGCTGGCCTTAAGCTCACTTTGTAGCTCACTCTGGTCTTGAACTCACAACAATCCTCCTGCCTCAGTCTCCCGAGTGCTGGGATTACAGGCATGCGCCACCACGCCCAGCACATGGAGGTAGTTTAAGGTGTGATGGGCGGCGAAGCACGCTGGAATGGGAAGGGACCTTCTGGGTAACAGCTGTACAGCCAGCCCTTGGGATCTCAGCCTCCTCATGTTAGTATGGTACGGAAAGAGGTAAAACCAGGCTTTTACCTCTGTTGTACACTGTCCCTGCAGGGCCCTACGAAGCCTGCAAATCAACACTTTGGAAATAATATTTATGGTGTGGGATGAGCCCTTCTCTCCATGTCTTTTGAGATGGAAAACACCCTGTGGAGCCCAGGCTTTCTGGAGCCTGGCCTTCGGGACTTGCTCTGGACTGTAGAACAAAGAGTTAGTGTGAGATAGATCTTCGGAAGAGCCACTAAGTCTGTCCTGTGCAAACTTGTTCCCAGATCCACCCTGGAAATCCCCGTGCTTCCCGTCCATCTCCCTGCTTGGGACCCATCCTGTGTGCCTGTGTCTCCTCTGGCTTCCCTCAGGAATGACAATCCAGCCATGCACTGGGCCTGCCTCCATGTTCCCCTTTGATTGCTGATGCATTTCATATAAATATTTTCCTCTGCTCCTGGCTCCTGCCACAGAGCTCCTATAGTCCTTGCAGTTTCCTGAGTGATGCTAACTTCATCTTTTGGCTAACTTTGTCTTTGACTCCAGTTGCTGCCATGGAGCTCCCAACCTCTTTGAAATTTCCTGAGTGACAGGAGAGTCCTTTGCATTAAAAAATTAATTAAGTTTATTAGTACAGTTTAGGTATACTTAATGATCACATTCATCATAGGGAATTTGTACCTGTGTGTGATACATCTTAATTCTTTCTCCCCCCATTCTCCTCCCCTCCCTTCCTTCCCTCTTCCCTTCCCATGGGCTTCTGCATGGGGCTGGTCACCAAGTTGGAATCTTGGGACTTTCAGTTTCCTACCCCTCGTCTTCCAGGAACAGGAAGGAAGCTGGAGACTAAGTCAGTGATCAAGGATGCTGACATGACGAGCCCCTCCATGAAATCTTGGAATGGCAGGATGTGGACAGCTTTCCATTCGCCGAATGCATGCAGGTTGCTGGGCAGTGGTCTAGTGAGGGCATGGAGCCTTTCAGCTCCTGGCCATCCTTCATATCTTCCTCCATCTGGCTGTCCCTTTGGCTCTTACTGTATCACTTACTAGCATGGTAAGCCAATAACCATGTGTGCCTGAGTCCTGTAAGCTGTCTGAACACATCCACTGAACTAGAAGTAAGGGACGAAAGAACCTCCAATCTAGATTCAG
The DNA here is from genome assembly GCA_004027165.1 of Ctenomys sociabilis. NCBI lineage: Eukaryota > Metazoa > Chordata > Mammalia > Rodentia > Ctenomyidae > Ctenomys > Ctenomys sociabilis. The sequence continues at coordinate 20,415 of PVKA01024311.1, read as the reverse complement.
CTTACTAGAAATTCAGGCTAAGACTTAAGGTGGATAATTGGTATCTGAAATGTAGCCCATCTGGTGGGACTCAGCACTTACCTGGGGCATCTGATACCACCTTAAGGCAAATGATGTTTGAATTAAATTGAATTAGAAGAACCCAGTGTGGGAGGCATGGTAGCCCCAGAGCCTCCATTGTCTTATGGAAATAGGTTTCTCTTTCTGCAAAGCTGCCAGGCCATGACTTCCTGCCGCATACGCCCCCAGCGGATCACACGAGTGCCTCTAGCCTATAAGATTGCCTTAGTACGCCCACGTCATCAGTGACGCTGACTTCCTCTCCCCTGCTATAAAACCGTGTCACTTCCTTGAATAAAGGAGACTTGATCAGAATTCTGTCTTGTCTCCGTTTCTCGCGTCTCCTGTCCTTTGTCCCCTCTTCCATTCCCCACTCCTCTCCCAGGTGACCCTCGTTGACTAACCCGCTGGATGGGACAACCCAGTAACAGTCTGTTGAAGGACTTCTTGGGGCACATGGGGCAGGGCCCACACATCTGGTTATAGAAGCGTTCTGTGATGTGTGGCATGGTGAGTGTGCTGTGCGTGAGTGCAGGAAACGCTGTGTGGGTTTATTATACTTAGCCTCAATGTCCCAGGGCCTTGGTCTCCCCACATCAAGCTCCAATAAAAAAAAAAAAGTATGAATAGATGGGGCCAATTTTTATGTCTCATATTTCCGGGATCAGGTGAATAGGGGTGAGTTCTGAACTTGTTAATAGTAAAGACTATTATTATAAATCAGTGAGCATGGAGGGAAGGAGAAAGCGAGCTGGTGTGAGACCAGAGCCTCACCAGACTCCAACCCTGAATGTGTCTGTTGCAAAACGGGAGATTGGAGAGTGCAGTCATAAGCCCTGGAAATGGGAAGCCTGCTTGCCGACAAGCACACAGCACTGTAACTCACTCAAAATGGTGCCGAGGCTATAAACTGCAAAGAGCTCCTCTTGAAGAATTTATGAGGGGTCCTCAAGCTGTATATTTGCTCTAGAGACATCTATTGTTTGTTTATAATGTGTGTATGTTTAATTTGCAATAAAATGGGAGGCACTACAACACAAGCAGGCAATGCATTCCCCCCTCTAGTACTGTCTCAGGAGGAGGACTGGAGACGGGATTGAGGGAAAACTGATTATTTTTCCTGTGAGTGTAGGAAATTTGAGTTGTGCTTCGTGGAGACAAGGCTGTCCTGATGCACTTGTAAAACTGGGGAGTCTGCCCAGGGTTTAGGAAACCCTTTAATGATTTCTTATAAAAAGTCTATACCATATAATTCTTCTCCTGGGTAGTTCTTCCTTAGCAAGAGACTCTCAGATCTGTTATCTGAAAGATGCCTCCTTGCCTGATTATTTGAGGACAGAGATAGGGAAAATGGGAGTTTGGGAAAGACAAGTCCTATTCTGGTAGCGAAGGAAGCCTGTTTTGAGGTGCTTGAGAGAAACATAGAGAGTGGGTCAGCTGTAGGAGGAGGGGTAGCCAGCTCAGAAGAGAGGAAGGCCTTGTCTGCTGAGAGTCTCACATACCTGTCTCACTGCAAGTGCTTCAAATGTAAGGTTTCTTTCAGTGGACTGAGAAGGTCAGGTAGGCTGAGATCATTGTCCTCATTTTGTACAAGGGGAGGCCAAGTCAAAGGGATAGTCAGGTTCACGGTCACTAAGTGGCGGAACCAATTATTGTCTAACCCTAAAAGTCATTGCTTGAGCTGTGTCATATAGGAGTCCTGTGACTGGTCTTATGAATGGACCGCTTCTTTTTAGGCCCAGGGGCTCTAGGAAGGAGGGCCCTCTGGTGGTAGTCTTCCAGGAAGGCAAAACATATGAGGAACTGATGGATTTGCAGGTAAGCCTCCTGTTTAGCATTGAATGGGGTTGTGGGCAGTGTTTCATCTCCCTGGGTGCCTCTCACTGCAGGTCAGAATGATTGTTCTCACCTTCGAGGCATTTTTTTTCCGACCACCTACTCTTCTACAGGCTCCTCTCTCAAGCCATCAAGCATTCCTTTCATAACCAAAATATATCTCCCTGGCATATGGTGATGGTGACACTGTCTTGATAGCTATATCTTAGCAATCCCCAGGACTAAGGGTGCCATCATGGCTTGTGTGTAGATGTTCCCCCAAGGTGTCATGCAGTCATAGGTGGGGCTTTTCAGAGATGGCTGATCTAGGGTGTGTGATGTTGGAATTCAGGGTGTGTGATTACTAAAATGTTCCACTGATTGGTTTGGCATGAGTGCGGATAACAGGAAGGGCTACCCTGGGTGTGAGTGCTACCCACCTGAAGGGCACACAGCTTGGAAAGAATAAAAGGGATTGAAAGAGGGCTGTGGCCACTTGTTTGATATTTTGCTACTTCATTGCTTGCTGCTCTGCTGCCTTCTGCCCACCATGAGCTGTTTCTCCTCTTTGATGCCCCTCTGCCATGCCCCCCTGCTTGGAGCCAGCCAAGTACAGACTGAAACCTCTACAAACTGTGAGCTATAATAAACCCTCCTTTAACTTTGGCTGTTGGGTCTTTTAGCCTCAGCAGTCAGAAAACTGATACAAGTGCTCATGTTCACTTCCAGTTTTCTTCTCTTCAACCCAACCCTGACAACTCTCTGATCTTAGAGACAGTTGTACCTAGTGGGTTATGTTTGCATCACATCTCCTTCAGATAGACTCTAGTTATTGAACAGATTAGAAAGCAGGGACACAGAATGGACTGTGGAAATGCCTGCAAAGTTCCACTGGGCAACACTCTCCAAGAGAAACTGCTCAGACAGAGAAGCCTTGTCTGAACTCAGAACTCAGCACTCAGTTTGCCTGGTGCCGTGAGCCACTCTCATGGAGCCATCCGTGTTTGCTCATTGTACAAGTAGTGGTCATCATTTTCTGTAGCCTTGCCCTGTTGATGCCCCTCTTGGCCATTGTGGCTCTGATTTCACTTATTTGATGCCACAGCAGCGGCTCCTACTAGCTCACAATGCAGAGCTTTCCTGGTTCCACACAGACTCAGTCTGCTCCCCCAGACTGATCTGCTCTTCTCTCCAGAGCCCAGAGATCTTCTGTGTGTTTCCTACTTGTATTTGCTCATCTGTGGTGGCACAGCCTGGCCACCTCACCAAGTGCCATTTAACTTTTATTTTATTTATTTATTTATTTTTTTGTCTTTTTGAGACAGGGTCTCACTATGCAGTTCAGGCTGGCCTTAAGCTCACTTTGTAGCTCAGGCTGGTCTCGAACTCACAACAATCCTCCTGCCTCAGCCTCCCGAGTGCTGGGATTACAGGCATGCGCCACCATGCCCGGCTGCCATTTAACTTTTAGAACTCAGTGCCATCCTGGTGTGCCCAGAGGAGTACCATTCCTGGAAGAGCATTCCTGGAACCTGTGTGCTGCAGACCCGCGTCCTGTGTGCATCCCAGCACACCCCGGGGCTGTCCCGGAGCTGGGACAGCGTTGCCAGGAAGTAGATGTATGGGCCCTGCCAGCTCCCACCCTGCTTCATCTGCAGTGCTGTAATGCTGCCACTTATCTTTCACTCAAGCTATCAGCCCCCACTTCCTGAAAATTTCACTGTGCTGTGGATGACTACGAGCTGGGAGTTTCCTGAAGATGTTCTGAGAGCAGTGGCTGCGGCTGAGTGACTAATCAGATTGTCTCTGGGGCCAGTTGGAGCCTGGATTCCAGGCTGGCCCAAGCTTGCAAGGACCTGGAGATTTGAATTGAAATCCCAGAGGACTAGACTTTTGTCCCATCAGCACTTGCTGTGGTTTTACCTCCCAGCCACTCATTTCTTCGCTCCCAGGGACTGGGTCTGCTCTGCCTGCAGGAAGGGCGGGGCGCCGTCTGGAGGGAGGAGCTGTTTTCCCCCCGCCCAGGGGCCCCATAGGGCGAGTGATCCTGCTGCCACAGCTCTTGTTGAGTCCTCTCATCACTTTTTGTTCTTGGCTGTAGGCGCATGCATTAAACAATCAATTACACAAAATTTATTGAATATTCACCAAGTGCCAGAACTCATGTATCAGTACGATTTCTTTGTTTACGAGGATCAAAATTCAGTTCAAGCTGTTTTATGTAAGAGAAAGGAATTTGTCAGAAGAAAGCAGAGGTGTTTCGTAAAACCCAAGGGCCCGGAGAGAGCCAGGCTCTAGGCAAGAGGTAGCTGACCAGGCAGTGTCTGAAAATCCACCTCATCTGGTCCCTGGTCTCTGCTTGAACATCTGCTTCATTCTCATTTCTTAGAATTTGGGCGCCTCTGCTTTCAGCTCCTGCGCTAGGTGCAGGCGGAGGCTCTCCGCCCCCAGCTCATCCATTCTAAAGAGCAGTCCCAGCTGTTATACAGGGTAGCAGTCCTTCTTCCCTCAGGAGAGAGCATCTGGTTAGTTAAATTCCAATGACAGGGCTGGCCAAATAGCTCAGCGGATTAAAACACCTGCTTAGGCACATGCTGGGGCCAGGAGTTCGATCCCGGTGCCTGCCGTGCTGGCCCCGCCCCTGGAGTTGTGCTGAGACTGCCATTGAGATGGTGGTGTAGTGGCGAAAGCCTATAATTCAGCTCTTGGGAAGCTATAAACAGAAAAACAGTAGAGTCCAATCTACGCAGTGAGACCCTGTATACTCTGTCCTAAATACAAAAAAAAAAAAAAAAAAAAAAAAAAAATAGTAAAGAAAAAACTTACAATGACATGTCTAATAACCATGGTCAAGACACTAGAACTGAGTACAGATCCTCAGAGGAGGACTCCCAGAATGGATGGGTCCATTTCGGTGTCACTGAACTGGCCCGTGGCTACAGTGTGCCTCTACGTGTGGAGAGGCAGAGGTGAGCTCACGGTGAAGGGGGGCAGAAAAACCATCAAATACAACAAGATAAGGCAGCAGCTCTCAACTTAGGAGGGATGATTTTGCCTCCTGGAGATGTTTGAGAATGTCTAGAGTCATTTCTGGCTGTCACAACTTGAGGTGTGTGTGGGTGTCGCTGCTGGCATTTAGTGGGCGGAGCATGGGGATGCTGCCTACGCATTTTGAGGTGCACAAGACAGCCCCTGTAGTATAGAGTGGTCTGGCCTCAGATGTCAATGATATAGAGACTGAGAAACCCTTAAATGAAGTAAATGCATGGCATACAAACATAGCTTTTAAATTTGAGACGAGGGCTCAACCACCTCTCTCACCAGTGAGCCTAGAGCATGAGATACTTTAGGAAAGTAGGACCCCATGAAGCTGACTTCTGCAGTTTTTGAAGTGCACCTACAGGTTAGACACCCACCCCCAACACACACACAGTCCCTAGGCCCTTGCCCAGAAAGCCCTTGCTTCAGTATTCAGCTCTCCAGAGCTCAGGGCTAGGACTGAGTGGGGCTGAATGGCAGAGAGGAAGGCGCCCCTGAGGAGCTGGGCACGCCCTCTGCACACCCAGCCCAGGCCTCAGGCACAGGGTTTTGTATTTGTGCCATCAAGGACAGCACAGGTGCAGAGCTTGGGTTTACTTAACTTAGTCATAGTTTTGATGTGATGGTGGAAGAATTCTGGCGGGAGCTCTCAGGAGAGCTAGGAGAGGCTGTCCATGAAGCTGTTTGCCCTTGGCAGGACCCCTCCCTTTGTGGTGCCTTCATTTTCTCATCTGTGAGGTGGGAAACCCCTACCTTCCAAGATCCCCCAGAAGCTCAGGAGAGGTAGTGAGCCTGGGAGTGCTACCCCTCATTTTGGAGCTTTCCTGTGACAACACACTTTCAAGGTTTTCGTGAAGTATAAAAAATGATAGCTTGGAAATGAGGGCCTCATTTGGGAAGAGGCAGGATTGCTAGCTCAGAGCCCACACAGCCATCTGGAGGGAGCCCAAGATCTGGGGGCTTACTGAGGCAGCTACTTTACATTCTCAGATCCAAAATGCTATTTTGTGGAGAAAAAAAACAACTAGGGAGAATGTTCGGGAAAATTGGAGTCTCTTAGATATCCTGTGAATGGGAGAAGCAGCAGAGACCTTGGGAATGAAAGAAACCTAGGAGGCTCAATTTTTAAAGCACACAGGTCCATGACTGCTTTTTACCAGCTGAGCAGGGCTGCAAAAGGCCAGGACCCCCCGGAGCAGGTAAGTTTCCCGCTCCCCTTGGGAAATGTCTGTCAGATGCCTTGATTTCATTCCACAGACATGGCTTTGGAAGTGAAAGAGGATTTCACACAAAATGAGAACACTATTTCTGACAGACAGGTAAGTGCCCCTTTGTGAAGGCAGTAATCACATGTTTGCCAGGGAGGCAGGGGATTGAGTTTATTTTTGATACAGATTCAGTGGTTCCTTCTAATTCCAAATAACACTCCATAATGGTATAAAACCGAACAGCTGAAGGATAATTGCCCAAATGGAAAAGAGGCAAACCTGCTACTTTCTGCCTTGAGAGGATTTAGGCTGCTTTTCAAAGAGGGTGTGTGGGAGACTTGCCCGCAGCTCTCCTCAGGCCTCCTTGGCTTCTCCCCACTGCCGAAGTGCTTGGAAGCCCGGAACCCAGGCATTTATCATACGCCCAGGGGAGAAGGAAATGTATTCTTTTGTAAAACCCTTAATCCCTCAAAACTATACAAACTGAGACTTCAACACTTCCTAGAGTAATAGATGTCAAAGATGGTGAAGAGGTGCTGGGTCAGGAACCCTGACTCCAGCGGGCCAGACAGCAGAAGCACGGCCACCCTTGGCCTGGACAGCACCTTGCACTGCTCTGCCCGGGAGGCGGTGCGGAGTGCTTGCGCATCACTCTTTAGATGGAGGATATTTATTCTCCCAAATCTGTCTCTGATTGGTATTCAGGCTATGCTTGCTCAAGTATTTCCTCTTCTCCAGATATTTCTTTCTTTTTTTTTTTTTTTTAGATGGTATTTATTTATTTTTAAATAAAACAATCCAACACAGTTCAGCAGTCCACAGTAGTAGTGGGTTATCCACAGAAGTTGTTGACTTGAGCCTTTCACAGCTCAGTATATTAATATGGCTTTACTTTATATATCTCCTTTTTATATTTTTCTGCTGGTTGGTTAAAACCAAGATAAAGCAAGACCTGTATAACAAGAAATGGAACTTTTGTATCAGATAAGGCCAGTCAGGTGTCCTCAGGATTTATCCTGTAGCTCTGTACTGCATTTTGTCAATCTTTTGTCAGTGTCAGCTATGTGCATGAGTCACAGCCATTGCTTGACCAAGTTCCTCTCTGTGGAAGCCTGAGAGAATGTTTTCATTCTATGTGACTCTCCTTAGGCACACTATACATCATTGATCACATTCCTCTGTGGCCCCATAATCTCCTTGATCAGAAAATTTGGGTTACAACTGAGTTCCATGATGTTACATAGGTTCTCCTATGTCCTGAGTCTTCACTAACCTTGAAAGGCTCGGGCCAAAATGTTGGCTGACCTTGCAGCCTTTCCTTTTCTTCAATTTTTGATTTGCAAACTTAGGTTGTTAACCCTCCAGAAGAGAAGCTGATTATTACTCTGCAACCTACGCAGTTCAGTTTACCCGCACTATTTGTCTAAGTATCAGACATCGTAGGCATAACATGGAACAGGTATTTTCCATCAAGTATGAGATATTAAACTCTGAGCCCTTATAGAATATGAAGAAAAAAATTTGTTTTTAAAAATAGGATTTTTGTTTTGTCTTTTTGAGACAGGGTCTCACTGCAGTTCAGGCTGGCCTCAAGCTCATTTTGTAGCTCAGGCTGGTCTCGAACTCACAACAATCCTCCTGCCTCAGCCTCCTGAGTGCTGGGATTACAGGCCTGCACCACCACACCCGGCTTAAAAAAATTTGTTTTTAAAAATAGGAAATTTTTATTAACACTTACATATATTCACATAGATATTTAGAAATCTATCCATATTTCTAGGCTTCTGAGACTCCAGGCTGACCAGAAGCAAGCCTAAGCCAATATCAGTTAGAGTCAAGCCAAGCATAGTGGAACTTTAGTTCATGGTCAGCACAGTGGGTGAAAGGCAATAGAGGAACCCACCAGCATTCTAACAGAAGCCCAAAAGGCACCATGGAGAGTTTCTGATGGGGATCAGAGGTATTTCCATTGTAATGATTTTAAAGATTCTTTTGCTACCAGTAAGTATCTACCAAATAATCTGCTCCAGGCCCCTGTGGTAGGCTGAGCCTAAAAGTACAGACATGAGTGAGATGGGCAAGGCAGAAAAGGCCTGGCCCCTCATATTAGGGGCTCCCCATGCAGTGAGAAACAGGGAATTCACAAGCGATGGGAAGAGCAGTGATGGAACAGTGTGTACCATGTCATGGAACACAGGACCCAGCTTGGGACTGGGGGTGAATGGTCACTGTGACTGAGTTGGGGATCATAGACAAAGACAGGGAGAGGAGAAAAAGGAAGGGTCTCAGTGCCTAACAGGAGGATGACGTGGAAAGGAAAGAGATAAATGTTTTATCCTTTAAGATGATGGAGCTTGTGAAATGGGATATGGCTTTGCCTCTATATTTTATCATATAGATGTAAGACCAATAAATTTATCATTATCAGAAATGCTTAATTTTAATCATGTATCAATGCATCAGGACAGCTGTGTGATCTCCTTCAAGAAGACTTAGAACAAGTGAGGTGAATGAAATAGCAGTGTTTGCCCTGCCCTATAACCATATGACCAAAGCACCCAGGTCCATGTCGTTGTGGCAGAACCACAAGCAGTGTGTATTGGTTCATAGTGCAGTTAGGAGCGAGACTGGATCCCTCCAGAGTCCTCTTGAGTGTCAGTGGTGGCCCATGGATGTGGATGTGTTAATACAGAGACAGTGTTGCAGCACCAGCCATGTGCTGAAACAGCAAGCTGGGTCCGTGCCCTGGACATGCTCAGTGAAGCTCAGCCCTGAACTGCCTTCTCTGCACCTCTGCTTGTCCATGTAAACCTTTCTGCTTGTTTTTGGCTTGATAGTTCAGGTGACTTGTTTACTCACCTGTGAATTGTTTATTTGATATCCACTGGGGCTGTCACTGCTGTCTCCTGTTGCTAATAATTCTCTTCCACCTCTAAGTTATATAGGGGCTGTATCCTCCAGAAAAATGTAGGGGGTTCATGAGTTAAGGGGCTCCTGGGAGGTAGCAGCTTTGCAGTATGTTCTCTATCACCACAGTAAAGGAACAGGGAAGTGAGGTAGTTGTGTTGGTCTTGGGACAGAGAGGAGCACAGACAGTCTAATGAGTTTACTTCTGCCCTAAGAATTAGGGAAAACAGTGTGATTTTCTTATGTTCCTGTGGCAGAGAGGAGCAAGCTAGTGTTAGAGATCCAGAAGGTGCCTCTCAGCTGAAACAAGAAGAGGCAATTTTCAAATCTTTGGTCACTCAGACCCATTTTGCTAAAGCTAGTCACGTGGCTAAACCCATTGGGCAAAGTGGAGTTTGGTGTAGAAATAACATTTTGTCTTTTTAGCAAGGAGAACAGCAATGTCACAATGAAAGAGACTAGATCCATGGAGAGTGGAGCCCTGGAGCTGTTAGTAGCATTTGCAGAGCAGGGGAGTGAGAGAAGGACCAGGGTCTGGCTCTGGGGGAGCTGTGTTAAAGCCTTGCTGGACCACTTGGGTGGCAGGCTTTGAGCCCGGCGTGGGGCAGAAATGTTTTAAGAACTGCGTGGAGCAGAACTTCAAGGAGACTGGGGATGTACATGCAGCTACATCTGGCCTTCTCTTAGGTTTCTAAGTACCTTGAGATAACTGCGGGCATGATGATGCTCTTAGTTTGAAAAATGTTTAAGTAATACATTCATGCTTATCGCTTGGGTAATTTAAGAGGTACCAGCTGTACTTAAGTTCCTAAGTCCATTTCTGTTCTAGGGCTCAAAAACGGTCAGCCAATGTATTGCAAATTGCATTAAGGTACCTTAGGGCTCCTCAAAATTCGTAGGCTATCGATATTTAGATAGCGTTCTATTGGTTATACTTCTTTCTGGGAAATATCCTCCCTGTATTGATTCACAGAGTGGAGTCAATGAAGCAGTCAGCATAAATTAAGAACCTGGGATTTCATAGTAGCCTTCTGTACCTCTCTCCTTTCATTCTGTCCTTCTAGGCTCATCCCAGCTGTCCCTGTTGCAGGATCAAGCCCACTGCATTTCTCAGTTCATCTTGACAGTAGGAAGTGATTGGCTATGTTGGCCCCACTCGAGATGGATTTCATCAACAGTGAGCTGCTGCAGGGTTGCTATTTCAAGGTGACAGGCCCCTGGGGAACACCTAAGTCGCAGGGCTTCCTACATTCTGGGGTCCTTTCATTCAGAGACCTTGTGCACAGTCTGGACAGTGTTGTGTCAAGTAGCAAGTCAAAGGCTTTTGCAGCTGTATTTTCAAAGTGTACTTCTAAGGTGCCCCATTCCATATCCATCCATGTTCTATCTCTCCCTACTCTCTAAGACCTCACATCATAGCAGTAGCAGTTCTTCCTGCTCCATTTCTTCCAGAGTCTGACCAAGAAGGTCTCCTTTGGGCTCTCAGCTTGTGTCTTCACGATGGAATGAAGCATGGCTTGGGTAGGTGTGGCACCCGGCCCATTTTCCAGGATCCTCAGTTTGAGCTGCTCTGTGACCTGCCCCATGACCGTGAATCTCTGGTAAGGAGTCCGCGAGTGAGGAGAAGGACTGCATCTGTGAATGTGTTATTTTTCTGAAATTAGTGGTCAAAGTCTGTGACCAGAAGACACTTGGGCTCCCAACACAATCTGCGGCTCAGATCTGAGCGTCAGCCCTATTAGATAAATTCGTAAGAACACACTCAGTTCTTATCAGTTCATCTCTGCTGGGAATTGGATGAGTCTCAGTACTTGTGTCCTGCCATAACCCACTGGGCTATTGTGAAAGATTTGATTGACCGTAATTTTGATGCTTGCCTGGGATTCAGGCATCTGAATTTCCATCAACTATCTCAGTTCCCTAACTAGAATCCTTTTGGACTCTGGTCTTTCTGATTTGTCAACTAGACTATTACAGCCAAGTAACTTCCTGTCTTAGTTACTTTTTTCTTGCTGAGACAAAATAACCAACACCCCGAAGTTTTATTTAATTCACAGTTCATTGAAGTTTCAGTCCATACTCAACTGGCTCCAAGGCAGGGTGGCATGGAAGAGGAGCAACAGTTCTTGGTGGCGGAAGACACCAAAAGCAACAAGAACCAAAGGCGGGGGCTTGAGAGAAGATTCATTCCGTTCCCCATGTACCTGCCCAGCCTAGGGTGGGCGCTGTGCTCACACCCAAGATCCTGGCACCAGACAATGAATCACAGTCACAAACTTGAGATTCAGCTACCTCCCAAATGCAACCTCCTGATGACTGCAAGAGGCTTCGAGGGACACCCCGTCATACCTCATGACCCTTTCCCAGTGTCTAACCAAACAAGCCCCACCTGTCAGTTCCTCACTGTGCACTGAAGCCAGCATCTCCCACCTCCTCTTTTCCCACAGGAAGAATGGTACTTGGAAGCAAGATGTCAAGGCTGAGACCGTAGAGGTTGACATTGCCTCTTTCCAGCTTTGAACACAGAGTCCTATCAAAAACAGCAGAACAAAGCCTGAGCAGATGCTTCAGGAAAAGAAGTAGAGCTTCAAGTGGAGAGGAATTCTGAGAATAAAAGATTGCAAAATATTTTTTAAAATCCCAATCTACAGAGCTGATCACTCTGTAACATTTACTGGAATGTCAGTGTTCTTTAAAGCTCTCAAATACCCATCCTGGTGATTAAGAAATCAATAATTAACATGCAAATCTGAAAGCTCTAGGCAAATTGAATATTAATTACTGACTTTGTAAGTGGTGGCTGCTCAACAGTATGAAAATAGTTCAGGATAATTAGGATTTAACAACCTTCAGCCATAAAGAAAATAAATACAGGGTTCTTGATGAATGACTTTATTTTTATTTCATGATTGTATTATAAACATTCTTGGTTTTTAAAAGACCAATGAGAGAGAGAGAGAGAGAGAGAGATTTTAAATATTTAGAATATATCATAGTGACAACTCCCTTCCATCCTTTCTACTGAAATCCTTTGGGAATTGTTGAACACAAGTCAAGTTCTGTAATCTAAGATTGCAAGGTGACCTGAATCTGTTGGGAATTAAGAAGCACTACACAGCAAAACTGAAGAAAGACTAGAATAAAAGTTAGAAGAAGCCAGTATTTCAGATCATCTTATGGCCCTACCATGTTTGTATTGCATGCTCTTATTCTTGAGCAACTGGGTACCACCTTCTTTATTTTAAGATGCATTTCAGCTTACAATATAATACTGCAGCCACTGTATTTTGGGACCTTCTGATTTCATCTCTGCTTTGTCTGTTATCCTGGCTCCACCTGCTCTCCATTCCTGGTACTCATTCCTACTAAGTTTCTCAGTTCTAAGCTTCTGTGCCCTGGTGGCTGGTGTTTCCTGGTGTCCTCTTTAAAGCAATCTATATCTAAAGCTTCCACCTCTTTGCATATAGTGTTTGCTGGTCATCATCACTCCAAATTTAACTTTTCCACAAATTTTTGGAATCCCGCAAACCATAAAGGAGTCCAGTGCTTTTTTTTTTTTTTTTTTTACCAAGTGAGTATTCCCATATCATCACAATTAGGTTAAGGAGCAAAGTCCTTAACATCCCTGAAGGTATCCAATTTCTGTCATTATCTTTCCTCTTCCTTCTTATGGGTCAATATAATCTTGAATTTACATCATGGATTTTTAAAGTTTGTTTTGGACACGATATGTATATACATAGAAACTCTGACAGTTGTCTGTGCCTTAATTCTTTCATTCAGTGCATATTGTAAGTATGATGATAGATGTAGCAAGATTTCATTCATATTTTTGCTATAGTGTACAATATCTTAAAAATTATTTTCTCCTCCTCTCCTCTTCATCCTCCTTCTTCATTTTGCTAAAACAATTTAATTAAAAAGATGTGAAGAAACTGAAAAAACTGGGAAGGGATGGGGAGAGAACCCAACAGACCATACTATGGGAATCCACTGGCATAGTCACCAAGAAATACCATCAGCAAAAAAGATAGTTAAGTTTATACAAAGTTTATATAAAGAACATGTGAAAAGTTACTTCCATATGCTAAAAACAATGATGTTTCACAAATAAGGCCAGCTAGGCTTTTTTTTTTTTTTTTTTCTTTTTGGACAACTGCGATTACAAATGCTCTTTCTTTCATTTTCTTCTAGTATCTTATTTCTTCCCTAACATAGGTACAGTACAGGTCTCATCAATGAAGAAGAGAAAGTAAATGAGACTAAAATGTAAAACAAAATGTAGGGCTGGCCAAGTAGCTCAGCAGATTAAAACGCCTGCAATCAGGCACAGGGGCCAGGGGTTCGATGGCAGGGTCTGGGTGTGGTGGCATGTGTCTGTAATCCCAGCTCTTCGGAGGCTGTAAACAGGAGAAGCATATGAGTCTGTTCTAGTAGTGAGAGCTGAACACTCTGTAGGCCCTTCCCTAAAATACAGAAAACAAAAATACAAACAAACAAATGTACTGGAATGATATTATACCATCAATTTTCTCATATATATATATGAGAAAATATATATATATATATATGAGAAAATATATATGTATATTTTCTCATATATATATATGAGAAAATTCCGTGTCCTCTTCCCAAAATGAAAACAATTTTTTGGTTTTGGTTTTTTTTTTTAAACACTTGTTATTCTTGTCTTTTTCTCTTTTGTATAAGTTAAAGTCGGTCAGTGCAAACATAAAAAGGAAAGGTACTCTAGGTTCAGTGGCATCCACGATTGTACATGATTCACACCTAAAACCTAGGGCACAATTGAGCAGCCTCAGCAAGGCGTTGCAGGACACGGTGCAGAGCTCTCGCCTTGCGCTGAGTCCTCATTTCTCGCGTTTCTGCTGATCACTCTGGCCCTGCCGTCTCCTCTTGTCCTCTTGTCCATGCTGCTTCCCCTACGGGTGCGTGGCCTGGGGCACCATTCGCCCTAGTGCCAGCTGAGACCCTTTCACAGGAGGCGCTTGGCACTGGGCCTGCGCTGCACTCCGAGCAGCGCGACTGCACTTGCTGCTCCGGGAATGGTCAGAGCCTTAACTGGAGCCTGAGGGAGCGGCGGAGGACGCCTCTCTGGAGCCAGAAGGCCTGAGCATCGAGCCATTGTTCTGCTTCTCTCAGCGGATGGCTCCCAGGAGTGGGCGTCCACAGAGCTCAGGGCGCGCTGGAGGGCCTCCCCAGGAGGCTTGCTTGCTGTTTCCGTGTCCATTTGGGCATGTGCCGAGGGGCAGCCGCTGGCCGGGTGCAGGACTCCGTGTGCTGGGGCCGGCGGGCCTGCTGTCCGGCGGCAGCAGGGGACAGCCTCCTCCTCGCGGTGGCACGCCGCCGCTGCTTCTCCATCTCGAGCCTCAGCCTGCCGAGCTCCGCTACGGGGCTTCCAGAAGTGCTTTTGGAAAGAACCGTAGGCGTCTGTCATTGTTCCTCTCATCACATCCATCGGTGTCTGCGGCAGCATCCGCGGAGGTGGGGCGAGGAGCGCGTCCGCCTTGAGTGAAGACACAAGGGTGCTGCGGCCCCGAGGGCTGCGTGCTGGTCCCCAGGGTGATGGTGGGTGTGGACGGCTCTGCGAGGCCTCTTTCTCTGTATTCGTTTCAGAAATATTTCTCTAAAATTCACTCTGTCCTATAATGTCTGTAAGTATCATATGTATGTACCTTGGAGGACACCAAAACATTACGAAAGTCGAATCTGCCCTGTTAATTTGTTTTGAAACTGTCTCATTGCTATTTGTTCAATAAAATAAAAAAAAATAATAAATAAAATTAAACAGATTTATTCCCAAAAATAAAAATAAAAAAAATAAAATTTACTTCGTCTACATCTTGTATCTTTCACATTTCAGTATTTGTCTACAGTTTTTAATATGATACGTAATTGTTGATTTTCAATAAAGTTAATAATAAAAAAAACCCTCTTTCTGCGGCACAGCAGATGACTTCCACAAGACCCCCTGCGCAGTGAGGGCAGCTTCCTCGGGGAAAATCGGCCTCGGCTTTCTCACGCAGCAGCAGCCAGCGCTGCGACCCTGGCGGTGCTGGGACTTGGGCTGCGGGGATCTGGCTGGCAAAGCAAGTGAGCATCGCTTTTGGAGGGAGGCTGTCTGCCCAGTGCGGTGGGCGGTGGCGCGTTACCTGCAGCAGCCGGCTTGGGAGGGGACTCTGGGTTCCTAATTTTAAGACCCTCTCATCCAGAATGTTGTTCTCTTAAATCCATGACAAGTTCGCTCTCTGAATAGGAGTCCAGACACAAGTGTCCTGTTAGAAGCCTTCTTGCCTTTTCTTGCAGCTTATCCTTTGTGGGCTGAGGTGATAGTTTTGCTTTTTCTGGCAAAGTCCTTCTCGGGGTCAGGGCTGGCCTTGCCCCTGACTGGCCCTGGGTCTGCCTCCTCACTGACCCACGAGTCTCTTTGGCCTCAGCTGGGTTTGCAGGCTTGGACTTTTTTTTTTTTTTTTTGATAGTAGACTAAGGCTTTGTGTCCATCCCACTGGGTCCTCCGCTTTGCTCCTACTTTTCTGCTTATCATCACTGATGCACCCACTGTCGCTACTATCTGAATAGCTGTGCTCTGCAGCCGCATAAACATCTTCTGAGATTTCACTTATGCCTAGCTGTGTTTGCAGCTCCCTGTTCTCTTCTCCAGATGCAGCTGGAACCTGCTGTGAGTCTGCTGCTTGGGAGGGATGAGATGAACCGGGCGTCTGCCGCAGGACCCACTCGCTCAGCTCCTTCAGGTCCATCTTGGCTTTGCTTGGCTCCTGGTTAGGGTTCAGGATGCTCCTAGGGGTGGACATTTTGTATTTTCATCATAAATGGTGCTGAGACTGGTGGAGAGAAAGGTTTCAGGCTGCTGGACAGGCTCCCGGCTTGTCCCATCTTGGTGGAAGCTGAGGAAGCTGTGTTCTTTCCCAGGAAGTTCAGGGACTCCTTGCTGGCATTGAGGTAGCTGGACTGTTTATTCTTCTACTATTGATGGATATTTAGATTGCCCCCATCATTTGATGAAATTGCTAAGTTATAGGTTCTAGATGATATTACCTTTAACAGTATTATCAAATGTCCAAAGGTCTTCTATTGTGGTTGCGTAAGTTTACACTCTTGCACCAGGATCTGGAAGTTCCAGTTGCTCCACCTCCTTGCCAACATTTGATGGTTTGGTTTTCTTTTCTTTTCAGAATTGGGGGATTGAACTAGGGACATTCTGCTTGCCAGGCAAGCTGAGCTATGTCCTTGAGCTGCTGAGCTATATCCTTGGCCTTTGATGGTGTCCCCTCCCCCAAATATACACAGTTTAGCAATTCTGTTAGGCAGACCTTGATATTGAATGCAATTTTAATTGGCATTTTCTTGAAGAACACCTTTTGTATGTTCACTCAAGATCTGGAGATCTCCCCTTTCTGCTGGACTTTTCCTTACTTTTGAGCAGTCTATATGTGTTCTTGACTGAACTCTCCATGGGTTATACACACATATTGCAAACATATTTCACTGATCAGCTGGTCAAGAGCTTGCTTTCATACAAACTGCTCTGCCAATTCTAAATTTGTGATATTAAAATGTCCTTCAAAAGAAATATTTAGACCCAGATGATTTCACTAGAGAATTCTAGTAAACATTTAAGAAAAATGTAACAAATACTACATACCACCTATAAAACACAGTAATAAGGAATAATGCTCAACTCTTTAAATTTCATTGATAATAGTTTATTTAGAGTTTTTATATTTTCTTGATTGAGCTTATTAACTCATATGCATCTAGGAATCTGTCAATTTCTCTGTGTTTTCCATCTTATTAGAATGCAGATTCTCACAGTAGGTATCAATGATCTTCCAGAATTCTGAAGGATCCGTTGTGATTTCACCCTTTTTATTCCTAATCGCGTGAATGGGAGTCTTTTCTCTCCATTTTTGTTAAAGTTGGCTAAAGGTCTGCCAATGTTATTTCATATTTCAGAGATCAACCTCACTGATTCTCTGTATTGTTTTACTGTTCTTGAATTAATTTCTGCTTTGATCTTTGTAATTTCCTCCCACATACAAGCTTTTTTTTTTTTTCCTTTTCTATATTTAGGGCAGAGTCCACAGGGTGTTCAGGGACTTACTACGTAGATCAGACTCGTAGTGACCCTCCTGTTTTCAGCCTCCTAAGTGCTGGGATTACGGGCATGCCCCATCATGCCCCATCTCCATCACCTTCTCAGTACACCCCCGGGGTGTGGCCATCGTGGCACACCTGGGATCAAACTGCAGCCGCCGAGCTCTGCCTGAGCAGGCCCTTTAGTTTGCTGAGCGATCAGGCAGGCCCTGCATACAAGCTTTTGCCTTAACTTGTTTTTTTTATCCTAGAAGCTTGAGATTGTTTATTTGAGATTGCTCCATTGTTCTGTTATGAGAATTCATGTCTATATTTCCCCTATAGCACTGATTTCAGTTCATCCCATGCATTTTAGTATGTTGTATTGACATTATCATTTAATTGTAGAAAGCATGTAATTTCTTCTTTACTCTCATCATGACCCATTGGTTGTTTGGGAGAATGTTGTTTAATTTCCATGTGTTTACAAAGTTTTTGTGGTTTCTCTCTGCATTGATTTCCAATTTTATTGCACTATGATCTGATAGTAAGCATAGAATAATTTCAGTTCCTGTGCATTAACTTAAGCATGTTCTGTGAACTTGTACATGGTCTAATTTGGAGAATGCTTCAGATGCAGCTGAAAAAAATGTGTATTCTGAAGTTGCGGGGTGGAATGCAGTTATAGTTTGTGCACAGGTGTGTCCCCAAAACCTCACGGGGCGAGGTCTGGCGTTGGTGACAGATTACTGTGGATGTGAATGCTGCACCTGCCCTGGGGCAGGTAATTTGCATTGTAGTGTAAGAGAGGCCGCGGCGGCCTGAGCTGCAGCCCCCCTTGCTCCCTGCTCTTCGCTGCGGCCATGAAAGGCCGCCCTCTGCCATGTGCCGCTCTGCCTTGGAGCCAGCTGAATATGGTCTGAAATCTCCAGTAACTGTGAGCTAAATAAACCTTTCCTTCCTTCAATTTGAGCATTGGGTATTTGTCTCAGCAACGAGAGGAGTATCTGAGACAGCATTTGGTACCGAAGAAGTGGGGTTGCTGTGGCTAAACCTGACCATGTGGGTTGCAAGCTTTTGGGAATGGCTTATGGGAAGAGATAGGAAAGGTTTGGAGAGGTTGCCTGCTAGTGAAGAGCTGGAACAGCACGGGTCTTCTGAGGGGGAGATTCTGGTCAGAGTTCAGAAGACCAAAAAACTGATAGAGATCCTGCCTGTAAAGACCAGGCTGGTAGGTTTCTGCTGGGAAGAAGGACTGAATTGGTTTTGGAGCTCTGGATAATTTATGTTATGGTTTGGCCCAAAATTTGTCTGAATTTTGCTTGTGTCCAGAGACTTTGCCTGAGACTAAGTTTAAGCATGACTGACTAATTCACCTTTCAAAAGAAATTTCAAAGCAGCCAAATATTGAGGGAGTGGCAGGGCTCTTGTTGGGGGCTTTTAGCTAGATATATGTTTAGAGTCAAGAGCAAAGAGCCCAATAGGATGGTTTAAAATGTTGTGAGTTTGGCCAGAGAGGAAGCTCCAATAAAGCTGTGGAATGCAAAGATAGAGCTGAGAAGATCTCCATTGCCAACAGGAAAAAGAGAATGGAAAGGATGGCCTGGGGGTTTCACAGAAGGTGGCAGGCATCCTCCTTCGCAGTGCCAGAACTGCAAGGGCCAAGGACTTTGCTTTCAGGGGAAAGCCACAGAGCCCCATGTTCCAGAATGGCAGCAGTGACCTCACCAGGTTCCAGAATGGCACTAGCATGGAGAATTTATTCCTCAGAATCAGGGTCAGAGCGCTTAGCAGTCCAGGCACTCGATCCCTACAGCCAAGGGAGAAGGAAGCCTGGCTACTGCTGCAGCTGGCAGCAGACCTTGGCATCATCCACTTGGCATTGGTTTTAGGCGCTTGCAGAATGCTGGAGTTCTGAGGTTAAGAAGGCTTCCACCAAGATTTCAGAAGATGACCTGGGAAGCTAGGCAGTGTGTCTCTGGGAGGGCAGTATGTGAAGCTGGGAGTGAGAAGCCTATTCAGTGGAAATTCCAGAAGTTTGGAAAAGCAGGGAATGTGGATCATCTAAGGGAAACTGCAAAGAGGGAGCAAAGCTGGCCTAAAAGAGAAGCCATGGGTACTACTGCCAGAAGTGCCGTAAGTATGGAGTTGCATGGAGTTCATAATTTGCTACAGATTGCTTCGGATGTTCCACACGAACCTACAGAAGTTAATGTTTGCCCTGCTGGATTTGGACTTGTGTTGGTCCCAGTGTTTGGTATCCTGCTGTGTGTACCTTTTGGAATGATAATATTTGTCTTGTGACTCTGAATGTTGGAAGTATGTAACTTTTTATTTGCACAGGGGCTCATAGCTAAGAGTTTGCCTTAGATCTTCAAAGAGATTTGGGATATGGACTTTTCAGAAATGCTGAAACTGTAGGACTTTGCCAACTCTTAGAGATGGACTAAAATGTCCTTTTCATAAAGGGATGTGCATGAGTCTTTAGGGGCCTGGGGGCAGAATGTTATGGTTTGTGTATAGGTGTGCCCCCAAAACCTCTTGTAGTTAGGAGGTGACTTCTAGAGTTTGTGATTGATTACTATGGGTGGGTGGGGGGAATGCTGCACCTGCCCTGGGGCAGGTAATTTGCATTACAGTATGAGGACAGGAAAGAGGCCGGTGGCTGCCTGGGCTGCAGCCCCCCCTATGCTCCTTTGCTCTCTGCCATGTGCCCCTCTGCCTCGGAGCCAGCTGGATATAGGCTGAAACCTCCAGTAACTGAGCCAAATAAATCTTTCCTTCCTTCATTTTGGGTGTTGGGTATTTATCCCAGCAACAAGAGAAGAGTAACTGAGACAAACACTCTGTAGACATCTGCTAAGTCCATTTGTTCAATAGTTTCAGTTCTGGTATTTGTTGTTTATTTTGTCTACTTGATCTGTCTATTGGTGACAAGGGGTACTGAGGTTCCCAATACAATCATAATAGGGCTTATTTAATTTTCTTTTTTTTTTTTTTTTTTACTAATAAAAAAAATTGTATTTACTTAGAAGCATTCAGAATGTCAACAAAACAGTTGCAACTTTTTTTTGTAATTACAGAGTGGTATTCAGTTAACAGAACAACAATTATTTCGGATAAGCTGCATCAGAGACAACTGAAGATGAAAAACTACCGTCCCCATATATAACTAATTAGTGCTGTGCACCAACAAGAACCTGCTTTAAATTTCCATGCCAATTTACAACCCCCATACTGTACAGGCAAGGTTAGTGGCTATTGAAAATACCAC
>PVKA01024310.1:0-34353 GCA_004027165.1 Ctenomys sociabilis | reverse complement strand
CTGCCTCAGGAGAGGTTAAGTTGCTCCAAGCAGAAATTGTGCTAAACAGCAGAGAAAGGCAGATTCTACCCAGAGAGCAGTATCTCCGTGACACCTGGAAATCCCTTGCTAATAGTTTTGTCAGCTGACAAGTCAGGCAAAATCAACAAATAAGTAAAGGATAGGGAACAAATGTCAAAGAGGAGATAGGAAAGTTGTTCTTCCCATATCTTCGGTGCCTGCAAAGGTGCTTTGTGCATGTGTTTTGTTCTCAGCATCCTGTTCCCAGTGTACATTTGTGATAATGAGGATTAAGGGATTTATAGATAACCTCCAAAATACCAAGACTGGAGCTCCAGAAATGAAAATCTTCATTCCATTTAATCTTAATTCGCCTCTTGTACCCAGTAAGATTTTTAGGACACCTAAACTCTATTAGCATTTCCCACTACACAGCAGTCTAATAGAGGGTCCTTAGGTGAATTCCCAGTAATTCATTTATCTTTTTGTTTTGTTCATGGAGTACCGGGGATGAAACTTGCAACCTTGTGCTTGCCAGGCAGGTGCTCAAGCTCCTGAGCTATACCTCCTGCGCCCCCCACCAATGCATTTAACCAGTAAACGCTAGGTTTCCTTTATTCTAACTTTGTTTCAAGACATGTAATTCAGATGCAAACTAGACAGGACCCTTGACCTGACAGATGGGACAGTTTAGTGAGGGCTGGAGGCTGCATTTATGGAGATTACCACATGTTCTGCAATAGAACAGGGATTGCTCACAGGCATAACTTCTGATGCTGTGTGATCAAAACCACAACTCGATCCAAACACACCCAAGCAGCTCACAGAGAAGATGGCACAGTTACTTCTAAACTGGTCTTTCCTTCAAGGATGGCCTTTTGCAATTCATTCCTTCTTGGATTTGTTTCTGAGGCATTTCTTAATAGTGAGGACTTTGCCAATGATTTAAGCAGCCTCACTCAGTTTGCAAGTCAAAGGCCATTCTGATAATCACAGGGTGTAGAGTGAGAGAATTTCCTGTGCTCTTGTGTTTTGATGGCTTTGTTTGCCTTGTTTAAAGGACCATGTGCTTATTTATTCTGTAGGATTTGAATTTACAAAATGGATTCATAAGCTAAGACTTGACCTTTTCTACTTCACTGATTCAGCTGTCTATCATGACAGTGCTTTTACAGTTTAGTAACTGCAGTCCTAACTGAAAGCACCAGTACTGGCACAGGAGACACACAGGAATGGGAGACTGAAGATCAAGATGATTTACTGCAAATATTTAATATTTGTTCTCTTTCTGTATCCTTGAAGCTTTGAATTAGATGGTTCTAATATCTCAGTCTTAATGAATACCCAGCAGGTCAGTATGCCCTATTGGGAGCCCATGAGCTCAATACCATGTCATGCTACTTACATAAGATTCAGTCTTCATTTCATTCAAGCAACATTTCATGGCCTCCCAGAGGGCAGGCTCTGCTCTGGGTATTAAGAATGCAGCACCCAGTTTGCAGGGATCCAAACAAACAGAAGTCTGTGCCCCTATCCCCTGCCCCACTTCCAGTCAGTGAAATTGACATTCATTCCATCAAACTTCTCTACCAATACTTCGGGTTGGGCTGCAGTTCAGTTAGGCAAGACTTGCTTGGCCTGGATGAGGCCCTGCGCTTCACCTGTAGCACCCCAAGGATGAAAGGAAAACAGCAGAAAACAAAACCCCATACTCAGAATGTCCTGCAGTTGTATAGGAGAAGAGAGACTTTGAAAAGGATGTGCTATTTTTGTACAATGGAGTATTACTCAGCTATAAAGAGTGGTAAACTTGAAGCATTTATATTTAAGTGGATGCCAGTTGAACATATACTCATAAGTGAAATAAACCAGACACACATGTGCAAATATCGTAGTCTCCCTAGTATAAGAAATCAAAAGAAGAAATACAAATAGAAAGGTATAACAACTAAAAAGTATTTAGTCAGATAGTTAGGGTAAACTGAACTGCATATGTTCCAGGGCAATAATCAGCTTCTCTTCTGGATGGTTAACAACCTAAGTTTGCAGATCAAAAATTGGAGAAATGGAAGGGCCACAAGGCCAGCCAACATTTTGGCCCTAGGCTTTCAAGGTCAGTGAAGACTCAGGACATAGGAGAACCTGTACTGTAACATCATGGAACTCAGTTGTGCCCCAAATTTTCAGATCAAGGCGATTATGGGCCCACAGAGGAATGCGATCGATGATGCATAGTGTGCCTAAGGAGAGTCGCACAGAGAGAAAATGTGCTCTCAGGCTTCCACAGAGAGCAGACTGGTCGAGCAACGGCTGTGACTCGTCCACGTGGCTGACACTGACCCACCAGTCTGCTCTTGGGCATAGATCTGTGTGTGGAGGAGACGCACGTAGTCCCATATTTCTTGCAGCACTGTTCACACTCGTCAAGACACAAAACCAGTGTCCATCCAGGGGTGACTGCGCAGATACAGGGTTACTGAGCCACACAAAGAACAGAATCCCATGAAACGTGGTGCAACATGGCAGAGCGAGACAAACACTGCACGGTGTCAGTGCTGTGGACACACAAAAGGCTGCATTTTCAGGAGTTGAGAACGAAATTGTGGTCTCTAGAGGCCAAGGATGGGGAGAGATGGGTGAAGGGTTGGATGGGAGGTACAGACGCTGGTGTCCCAACCACAGTGTGCCTTACTGTTGCTTGGAGAGAGGGTTCTCAACAAGGTGAAAGCCAAAGCACAAATAAAGAGCAGAACTAAAAACTGAGGAGAAGAAGCTGGACCTCTCGAAAGCAGGATGGAGAGTAGAGAAAGGGGACATAAACACTTTAAGATGTGTCATGTCCACACACCAACTGCCCATGATGAATTATTCATTATGTGTCCCAAAAGGACCAAGAAAAAGAAAACAGGACTGTTAGGGGAAGGAGGAGAATGGGGAGGGAAAGGGAAGAAAAAGCATCAAGGTACATTCAGTACGTGTGGCTACTGCCGAAGATGAATATAAACATGCACTGCACACGTGCTAACAGTTTAATGTAACTGATTTACTAATTATTCCCATACCATTACATAACACAGGCATTAACTGAAATAGCACTTTGTACTTCATAAGTCCATACAAGTATGTGTCAATCAAAAATAAGTGAATATTAAAAATACAGAGAGCTAGGAGGTAGACCAGTGGATTCCTCTAGACAGCATCCATTTTTTTTTTAGCTGTATAGTGCATGATTCCCCTTACATAAAGTTGCAAAAAATAGAAGCTCATCTAGAATGAAAGAAATCAGCTCAGCTGCTTGAAGGATAGAATGTGAAGTTGGAAAGGGAAGCAGGAATTGCAGAGAGGTGTGAGGACACTTCGAAGGTTGATGGTGCTTGTCAAACACACAACTCCCAAGTCCTGTCCTGGTTGGAGAGCCACAACTCCTTTGTACTGAATAGTCCCCCTGAAAGTCCAGTTATGACTTCCCTTCCACAGCCGCCCTTTTTAACCTCAGGACTCTATAAAGACCTGATAACCTATATAGAGTTGCTAGTCTCATCTTTAGTGCCAGAGTGATCCCTCTCAGGTCTCAGATAAAATAGAAACAAAACTTTGTAAATAGGAGAAGAGGGGTTGAAGGGAGAGGAGAACTTTTAAAAATCTTTTGGAAAGACATCAAAAAGGGGTATATTTAGGTCAAATGGCATGCCTAGTTTTTTGAGGAGGCTCCATACAGATTTCTACATACAGATTGCTCACACCACTTTAAACTTCCACCAGCAGTGGAAAAGGATTTTTTCCCTACAGCCTCAGCAGTATTTGTTACTGGTTGATTTTTTCATTCTTTCTGGAGTGAGATGGAATCCCAGAGTTGTTTTAATTTGCATTTCTCAGATGACCAGTGATGTTGAATATTTGTCATATTTTTATTTACCATTTCTACTTCCTTATCTGAGAAATATCTGTTCATTTCAGATGCCTGTTTTAGATCTTTAAATTTGGTGAATCTGATTTTTTTTTGGTTTTTATATTTTGGATATGTAGAATATATAGAATCCTTTGTCTGAGGAACAGCTAGGAAATACTTTTTCCCACTCGATTGTTGCTTCACTCTGTTGGTGGTTTCTCTTACTGTACAAAGCTTTTTAAAATGATGAGATCTCAGTAGTTGATTCTTTGTAATATTTCCTGTGTGTTCTGACTTGTGTTCATGAAGCTTTTGACTACATGTTTCTCTTCAAGAGTTCTACCTATTTTATCTTCCAACAGATTAAGGGTTTCTGTTTTAATATTTAGATCTTTGATCTATTTCTCAAACTTGCAGTCCTCTTGCCTGAGTCTCCCTAAGTTGATGGGGTGACAGGTATTCTACCATATCCTACTGAGTTTTATCTTAGTTTTTATTTTTGAATGAGATGAGAAATGTCAGACAAAGTTTGTGCACTGCAGGGTGAATTCAACAGAAAGCAAGCACACGGTGATGTAGAGACTGTGGTTCAGGGTGGGCTGGCATCTGCCAGGGGACAGGGCAGGGAGGTGGGAGATGTGGTGAAGGGTGGGTGTGAAGTCACCTCTGATTTTCAGTTTTCCTAAGGCCCTGACCTGGTCTTCTGGCCCCACCCCTCAAGCCATTCCTTACTCCTCCAGCTTCATCTGCCTCATAACTTACATGAGACTTTGAGGGACAACTAGACACAAACCATAACATTCTGCCCCTGCACTCCCAAAGTCTCATGCACATCCCTTTGCCCAAAAGGTATTTTACTCCATCTCTAAGAATTGCCGAAGTCCCAACAGTTACAACATTGCTGAAAAGTCCAAGTCCCAAGTCTCCAAGATCCAAGGCAAACTCAACTGTGAGCCCCTATACAAATAAAAAGTTAAATACATCCAACATTCAAAGGCACAAGATAAATATTGCCATTCAAAAAGGTATACACAGGAGGTTATAAACCACTGGGGCCAAAACAAGTCCAAAATCCAGCAGGGCAAGCATTAAGTCCTGCAGGTCCTTGTGGAACATCCAAAGCAATCGGTGGCAAATTGTGAGCTCCATGTGGCTCCACCTTTCTGGCACTTCTTTTGGTTGTAGCTCCTGGGGCTTCTCTCTTAGGCTGGCTTTGCTCCCTCCTTGCAGTTTCCCTTAGGTGAACCACGTTCCCGGCTTTTCCAAACTTCTGGGGTTTCCACTGACTAGGCTTCTCACTCACAGCTTCACGTACTGCTCTCTCAGGGGCACAATGCCTGGCCTCCCAGGCCTTCTTCTGAAATCAAGGTGGAAGCCTTCTTAACCTCAGGACTCCTGCATTATGCGTGCACCTAAAACAAATGCCACATGGATGATGTTCCAAAGTTTGCTGCCAGCTGGAGCAGTAGCCAGGTTTTTCTCTCTATAGGGTTTGAGTGCTTGGATTGCTGAGCACTCTGACCCTGATTTCAAGGAACAAATTCTCTCTGACAGTGCCTTTCTGAAACCTGGTATGACCACTGTCCGTTCTGGAACATGGGGCTCTGGAGCTTTCTTCTCAAAGCAAAGTCCCTTATGCTTGGGGTTCTCAGGCTGCAAAGGGCGAGAACCTGCCACATCCTGTGATGCTCTTAGGCCATCCTTTCCATTCTCTTGTTCCTTCTTGCCAAGGGAGATCCTCTCAGCTCTATCTGTGCATTGCACAGCTTTATTGGAGCTTCCTTTCTGAAAAGACTCACAACATTTTATATCATCCTGCTGGGCTCTTTGCACTTCTCAACATAAAGCTGCTGAAAGCCCCCAACAGCAGCCATGCCACTGCTCAAATGTTTGACCGATTTGATATTTCCTTTGAAAGATTAATCAGTCCTCCATGTATAATCTCAGTCTCAGGCAAAGTCTCTGGACATGGGCAAAATTCAAACATTCTGCCATGCCAAAACACAAATGATCTGGTGTCCAGCCACCACTGCAGTCCTTCTTCCCAGCAGAAGCCTCCCAAGCCTGGTCTTTACAGGTCAGCTTTCTATCAGTTTTCTGGTCTGAGCTTTGACCAGAATCTTCCCTACAGAATAGCTGAAGCTGTCCCAATGCTTCTCTTGTAGATGATATCTCCAAACTATCTCTTCCCATTAGCCATTCCCCAAAAACTGATAATTTACATGGTCAGGTTTAGTAACAGCAATGACCCCACTTTTCTGGTACCAAATTCTGTATTAGTTACTCTTCTCTCATTGCTGGGACAAATACCTGACACTTAAAATGAAGGTTTATTTAGCTCACAGTTACTGGAGGTTTCAAGACACCTGAAGAAGAGGCTGGGGCCCTGCCATGTCCAGGATGACCCTCTCCACATCTCGGAGAAAACACAGGCTGTCCAGTTTAACAGTTCACACCTCTCTGGCCCTTCTCCTCAGGCCCTGCCCTGGTCCTCTGGCCCTGCCCCTCAAGCCACTCCTTGCTTCTCCAGCTGCATCTGCCCCATAACTTACACGAGGCTTTAGGGGAACAACTAGACACAAACCATAACAACAATCATCAACCCACTCAAAGGAAATGCCTTTTCTCAAAATGCAGCAGCAGGATTCCCCTCGAGGCCTTCTTCATGAGTAAAAGTTCACTGACAAAATCTGACATAAATCATCTGCCCGAATGTGGAAACAAGCCAGCTTAAGTCCCTGACTCTGAGGGTGATTTTAGTGAAATCGTTCAATCCTGAGGCCCTTAGGTTTCTGCTAGATCAGCTGGCTAGCATCATGGAGACCGTCGTCCTAGAGCACTGTGACATCACAGATTCCCAGACCCTGGCCATCTTGCCTGCTCTGTGCCACTGTTCCCAGCTCAAGACTTTCAGTTGCTGTGGAAATCACTTTTCTCTAGAATCCTTCAGGTCCTGATGTGCCTAAGTGGTGGTCTGAGCCAGTTAAAATAGGTGCTGTACCCTGTGGCCCTAGAGATCTATGAGTCCAATATTCCAACAGAGTTTGTGCTCCCTCAGAGATTCACCCAGGTCTGTGTTGCACTTGCAGATGTGTTGAGGGATGTAAAACCATCTTGTAGGGTTCACAGCTGCACCTCTTCCTGGGATTTGTACTTCATATATCAGTTCCATGGATTGGAGTCAAATGGGAACTGGGAAGTTTTGGAGGAGCAGCTCTATGGAAGGCACGTAAAATACCACAGTTCCACATTTCTATGGATCCCCACATTGATGATTACATTTTGTTAAACTCAGTGTCCCAACAAAACATCTTACAGTGGCAGCAGGTGCTTTCAGAAGGTGAAGACAGCTGTGGGCATGATTCTGCTCCTGAATTAGTGTAGTGAGTTTAAGATTGTGATGTTGAAAGGCACAGTCTGTGAAAAGTGTCTTTCTCTAGGGTTTGGCCTAGAAGAACCTATCTCCCTCCTCTGTTAAATTCTCTGCTTCCTATTCCCTGATCATGAACTGTTTGGCCTCTGCCATATGCCTCTGCCATGGGCATTTATGAACTGTGTTGAAAGACAAATCTTCCACTTTGAAATTGTGAGTGTTGGGTATTGTGTAATCCTAAGAGAAACAGTAATGAAGAAGTATATGTCAGTCTTCTACAGAAAATTTTCAAAAACCGAACTTTCCATTTGGAGCAAGTGTATGTTCATTATCCCAACCCTTGGGACACAGGTTTGAGGATCACCTCGAGTTTGCTACCAGGTTAGCTATATTTTGAGACCCTGTCTAAATATAAATGGAAATGTAGATGGATAAAGAGAATATTTATGTGAATTCGAAGTTCACTGGGGACTTCATTATTCAATTTATTTACTCTATTTTTTATTAGTATGTTTGCCCAGCATGATAATTGCAGTCATTGTATTATTATTATTACTATTTTTTTTGGCAGAACCGGGGATTGAACTCAGGTTCTTGAACTTGCCAGGGAAGCACTTATTCCGCTGAGCCATCTCCCCGGCCCCTGCAGTCATTGTATATAGGGTTATATACAATGTTATTACAGGAATTGAATTAAGTACCATCATGCTAAGCCAATTCTCAACCCCTTTTTTATTGCTTTATATTTTTTAATATTTCATGTTATGTGATTACAGTGCTTAAAGTTCACTTTCATTATGTTGCTACACATAGATAATGTATCTTAACTATGCTTGGGCTCAGTTCATTGACTTCAATCTCTTGGTCTTCTCCCATTTGCCAGGCATTCTTTGAGGCAGTGCCTCACTACATAGTTAATCTGTCCAGATTAGTCTTAAATCTGGGAGCTTCCTATGCCTGCCCTCTCTGCTTCGGGGAAGCAGGCTTTGCATCAGCACCTCTGATCGTCTTTCTACTTTGTTCTCAGCCATTGCCAGTGGTTTCAGAAAGCAAAAGCTACTGGATGTTCTCATTTGCATGGTGATTGGCTGTAGGGTCTCCAGTTATTAAAAAATAACATGTTAGACCAGGCGTGTTGGCCCACACCTCTAATCCCAGCACTAGGGAGGCAGAAAAAAGGAGGATCACAATGACTCCAAGCTGAACAGTGAGACCCTGAACAAAGCAAAACAAACAAACAAACAAAAAAGGTATCCTGCCATTCTTTCCCCTTTTTATCTTACCCCAGATAGACACTGCAGCATCTATCGCTGTAGTGTATTGCTGAGCTGCACTCCCAGCAACAATGGCCCTTGTTTCCCTTGTGGGTGTATCTGTTCCCTTCTGGGTTATTTATTTTCTTTTGCTCTTCCCATCATTGTTGAGGCATCATACCCCAGAATAGCACCATTCCCTTGTGTTAGGAGTTGCTGGAATTGAAAACTAATCGTATGTTTGAGGGTGGGACCACACCAGAGTGCCTAAAGTGCTTCGCCCATCTCAGTTTTGAGAAAAAAACCCTGCCTAGTCAATTTCACCTATGAATCCCTAGACAACTTTGTGTCTCCTGATACTAAATTTCAAAGCTATAAATAAATGCCCTTACTGTTGTTCTCGGGGTTGTTTTCCAATCAGGCAACGGTCCAACACCTCCCTCAGCTCTTTTCTTGTTGTCTGTTTTCCTCATTCATGCTGCCTTTTCTCCCTGGGATACACCAAGAGACAAACAGATCCACACATTTGGCCCCTGAGCAGAATGGGACAAGGGACAAGAAGGCAGCACAAATGCTTCCAAAGTATATGCAACCGGGGAGAGAAGCTACTTGGATTCAGCTAGTATTCAGGCAGGGGTGCATTGGTACTGGCGCCATCTATGGAAGGCATGAGGGGGTCTCATTAGGTCCCCATAAATAGGTTCACTACGGATGGAAACAGGCTCACTAGGGCTAGATAAAGGAGCTTTACAAAAAAGCTGAAAGAGGAGCTGGGGAGATAGCTAAGTAGAATAAGCGCTTCCCTGGCAAGCACAAGGGCC
This sequence comes from Ctenomys sociabilis, assembly GCA_004027165.1. Classification (NCBI taxonomy): domain Eukaryota; kingdom Metazoa; phylum Chordata; class Mammalia; order Rodentia; family Ctenomyidae; genus Ctenomys; species Ctenomys sociabilis. Next base: position 25,017 of record PVKA01024310.1, on the reverse strand, counting down.
TGAGTTCAATCCCCACTTCTGCCAAAAATAAAATAAAATAAAATAAAAAAACTAAAAGAGAAAATAAGGTGAAATTACTGGTAGTTAAAAACAGGACATGTAGAGTCTCAAGAATGATAGAGGTACATGTATGCCAAAGTGCTTTTCAGATGCTTTATTTCTCTAAGTCCTTTTCATTTCTGGAGTCTGGTTAAAAACACTTTCCCAACTACAGTGGATTTTCCTAGTGCTGTTCTTTAAAATCAATTCCCAAACCTGAATGGGACAAGGAGGATGAAAGAAAAACACAGCAGATAAAAGTTAAACCTTCTAACATTGCTCAATTAGATAAGAAGGGGAAAAAAGTTTTCATATTTGGAGGAGATATTTCCAAGGGGCCAGGCGCTGCCACCAGGGGGAAGGGTGCAGGTTGATTCAGGGATGGGGCTTTGCTCTGGTCCCTGCAGACCCAGAGGAGGTTCTCGAGGCACCTGTGCATCCACAGGGCTGCTGTAGCCACAAGGGCTGTTGGAAAGTGCCAGCTACTACACTCGAGGGTTAGGAATATGGCACGCCATGGCCGCAACGTATGTCAAAGCCAAGCATGCTGGCACATACCTCTAACCCCATCATATGTAACTTTGAGGCTGGGAGTTCAGCAAGAGTTTGAGGCAAGCGTGGAATATATGGTTAGCTCAAGCTCAGTATGAACTACATAATAAGACCCTATCTCAAGTAAAAATAACCAAAAAGCCAGCCAGATAGCTCAGTGAACTAAAGTGCCTGCTTGTGCAGGTGCAGGGACTAGGATTTAATCCCTCACATGCCATGCTGACCCTGCCACAGGGCAATTGAGACTGGGCTTAGTAGCATGCACCTATAATCCCAGCATTTGGGAGGCTGAAAATAGGAGGATCACTTCGAGTCTGATCTGTGTAGTGAGACCCTGTAGACCCTGCACTAAATACATTTAAAAAATAAAAATGAAAAGTAAAAACAACAAAAATTAATATAAAAAATTAGTTTTATCAACTTATGTCAAACATGCAAGCTTCCTATATCATCCTCAATCACTGCTGGGCTTATAGGCTTTCCTCTTCATAGTTGGTTTATAATGTCATCTAGTAAACATAATTATGAAATATGAAACTTACTCTTAATGAAAATATAGGGTTGGTTTCTACTGAGCCTCTGAGTTTATTTTCAACAATGCTTTAATACACAACTTTGCTTGGTTTCTGTTTCTGGTGAAAGAAAACTTATTAGACTAAGGGGTTATACTGACTGTAAGTACAAATCACGGCTGGACAATCTTTTCTACTGCACAGAGTTCCTCACAGAGCACTTCTCGTGGTTCCTGGGCTTAGGAACATGAGTTTCCTGGCATCATGAGACTGGAAGACAAAACTTTTTTTTTTCACTTTTTTGAGAATGGAATACAAAACAGCAAAAAAATTAGAAATGATACAGAATTTTACTTAACAAAACAGGAATTCAAGTATGGCTTTCATTTTGCAAATTGGTTTATATTTGCACATATAAGCATGCACAATTAGAAAACAAAATTTGTAAGAAACTAAAAAGGAAAAAAATATATAAGCATTAACTGCTCCTTTAGTAGACCACCAGAAAGGGGCAGTACAGTCATCGAAGCTAAACTCCATGTATACACACAGCTATCTGCTTCCTTTCTTTCTTTTGTCCTTTGCCTCATCCAAGTTTTTCCTTCCATTTCAATAGATTCTGTTGCTTTCACAGTACCTAGTAGAACTTTTAGATTTTCTCTACACCTTCAGTATTTTACTAGTGAGACAAGGATGTTTGGGTCTGATTTCACACAGCTCTGTTGCCCTTTCCAGGTAACCTATAGTTGCATCTATTTACCTGCAATGGTTTTGAGTTTATCATTTTTTATAAGAGAGTAACTCTTCATTATTTAACATTGACCAGGAGATGAGCATTTGGGTTGTTGCCAAGCTATAGCTATTACAAACTGGCTGGTGTCAACATTGGCATACAGGAATCATTCTGTTATGATGTTCGCTGTGAGCCATGCTGGAGATCAAACCCTGGGTTCAGGTGCTACACAGCTGAATGGAGCCACTTACATAAAATCAACAAATACTGTGCTATCTAGATGATGCAAAGGACACTTAATTTCAGCACCAGAGTTTTAGGCAGCCTAGTTAGAAATAAATATTAAAGTCAAGGAGTCAGGCCTGAGACCCAAAGGAGCCAGTATGGAAGACAAGATACTTTACAACTGTGGGAGAGACAGGCAACTTGGCAGTGAGACAAACAGCAAGAAAAACAAATTACCCATATATACCCCTAGGGATGGATATCAGGCACTGATGTTCTAAAATGACCTTTTTACATCCAATACCTATATGATTCACTGATTCATTTTATTTGATACCAACTTAATCAGTTTTTCTTGAGAAATTGCATTTATAATCTTATTTTTTAGCACAACTGGGGATTGAACTCAGACCCTTGCACTTGCCAAGGAAGTGCTTATTCTACTGAGCCATCTCCCTGGCCCTATAATCTTATTGACTGATGATAAATTCTCCTACCTCATGCTCACCTACATGGGTGCCATTTTTTTGCCATCTGGAACCTGCCTTAACTCATAGATTTTCTCTATAAATGTCTCTAGATCACTTAGCAGCGTTTTGACTAAGATCAAGTTATATAAATAGCTCTAGAAAAGACAGGTTTGTGGCAACCCACTGGGGTCCCTTTCTGCCTCTGTCTTGGAAAAAAAAGCTGTATTTCCCGAATAAATATATTCTGCTTTTAAGCTCTGTTGTTCCTAATATTGATTTTTCAGTTGTGATCGCAAACTCATCCCAGATACTTTTCAGGCGGGGAGGTTCTTTCACCTATATCAAGAGCTGGAAATCACCCGTGGAGTGTCACCTTGTACAAACAGCTGGAAACAAGCTACAGCATCTGTCCCCTCAGATGCATCTGCCCCTGTAATCTCAGGTGTATACACACTACTGGCACAAACCCTCTACCCAGACACCAAGGAGACTCAAGAAACAGGATATCCAATCCTGGAATGGGCCTTCCTCCATTTGTGAGGGACACAACCAGGGACCAAAAGGGTACCATAATCGGTCTTCCTGCAGAGTGCGCCAGATTCAGTGGCCAGAAGGAGCACCAAAACTACACCCAGGTTTAGGGCACATATTTATTTATGTCGACAGGAACTTGTCAGATCCATTCCCTAATTATCAGCTTCTGATCTCCACTGGTCCAAGGCTGGGATGGGAGAAGCCAGAAGGAATTACAGAGGGAGAATGGCCAGTCCACTAGGAATCGGGTCATGCAATAACAATTTAGTGACCATCCGTACATGACATTTATCGGATATTTCCAAAAAAAAGAAAACTATCAGGACCTGTAACCCAACCTATTACTTCAGCAAAGACAGTTTGGTGCTGCACACCTGCGAACCAGCATAAGTGAAACTGATGCAGGAGGATTATCACAAGTTTGAGACCAGTGACAGTGAAATAAAAATTTTAAGACAAACATGACCCACATGATCAGGTTTGGCTCTAAAAACACAGAATTGGGCTGGGAGACAGCTCAATGCTCTAAATGCCTGCCTGGCAAGCACAAGACCTAGGTCTGATCTCCAGTACCACAAGCTATGCCGGGCTGGGAGGTGGGCATGGTGGTGCACCCCTCTAATCTCAGCACTGGGGAGGCGAGGCAGGTATATTGCTGTGACTCTGAACTTGTAGTGAGACTCCTGTATTCAATAAATAAATAAATATGTGAGGTTTTTCCAAAATTCACCCAGTACCAAAGACCAGGTGTATTGTAAAGAACTACAAACAGTATCTGCTCTCAGAGTCTTGTGATCTTGTGCAGTCTGGCTGGCAACCCAGTCTGCGCAGCTCTGGTCCAGGTCACATTCTTCAATTTCATCCCCTCAAACCCATTCACTGTGTAAATACCAGCAAGATCACCCTCTCCCTCTTGAAGCACCAAATACCAAGTGTTCCTCCACATAGGAAGATACTCTTGGTCCTTTTCACAGCCAAGGAAGTTGATTTTTGTCAGCCTACAAATAGCTACTAGAATTTTATTGAGTTAATTCCACTCTACCATGTGCAGTGCAATCCATGGTAAGAACAAAGGCACTAAGGCATACTTGTAGTTATGGAGAGCCACGGTAACCTGAGTCCAGCCATGATGACAGCTCTCCAGAAGAGGCCTGACCCAGGGCTGAACCCAGGTTTTATTAATTCATCAAGAAGGGACTAGCTTGAGGATGAGTGGCTGTGGGAGTGGCAGAAAGGAGGCCAAGCTGTGAGCTGAGCTAGGAAGGATGCTAAAAATCAGCTCTGCAGGACATAGAGAGATGGACATTCAGAAACAGTGATGTGCATGACATGACTGAGATAAAATCTAATGCTTTGTGGTTGGTGCTGTAGATCTGAGGTGGAATCTTTCAAGCCCTGGGATGTCACTGCTGTTACCTCCAAGCTGGATCCCAGCCAACAGCATCCAGCTTTGGCTCCTCATCCTGCCGCTTCTTGACTCAACAAGGGGTCAAAGGGGATCCATAGAAAAGCTGCCTGCCTTGCTCAGAAGCTACACCAACACCTAGGCTGGACCAATAGGCATTGCTGAAAGCCAAATGAAGAGAGAAGTAAAAGTCCTAGGCAGCACTGTACAGATAAATACACAGAAGTAGCCAAGTTAAGACTGTTGCTGTTCCTTCAATGAGAATCACCTTGGTGGTCCTCCATAGCTCCCTGACCTCAGGTATAAGGTTCAGGAGAAAAGTCTCTGTTGATGCTTTGTAGTACTGTGTATGGATTTACCAATGACCTCTGTCTTGGGTACTTTTCTCACATTGCTAAGAAAAAGTACCAGAAGCTCAAAATTAAGGAAGGAAAGGGCAGCCAAAGAGCTCAGTGGATTAAAATGCCTGCTTAGACAGACACAGCAATGGGTTCAGTCCCCAGCCTTGTCATGCCAGTCCTGCCTGTGGGGTATGCTGAGATGGCAAATGAGACTGGGCATTGTGACATGTGCCTGTTATCCCCGCTCTTGGGAGGCTGAACACAGGCAGATCATTGTGAGTCCCATCTACACAGTGAGACCCTGTAGACCCTTACTAAAATACAAAAAAAAAGGAAGGAAGGAAGAAAACATTTGCATAGAACACAGATTGTAGGGGATGGGGAGATGACTCAGTAGAATGAATGCTTGCCTGGCAAGCACAAGGGCCTGAGTTCAATCCCTGGTTCTGCCAAGAAAAAGAAAAAGGAAAAAAGAACATAGATTATGTATCTTTCAGTCCAGAGGGAAAAAAATGTATGGTGGTATAAGACAGCAAGAGCAACAGGTTAAGGCCTATTGACAGCCTCCTTCCCTCCATTATGCCACATGCAGGCTACTAGACCCTCAGTAGTTTTAGCACTCACTTACACCCATCATCCCAGCATTGGACCATGAGTCTGCAGAAAGCCTCGAATTCTTCCTTCTAACCACATCTCTACTCCAACCATGGCACCCTCTGTGCTGTCCTTCCATCACCATGCTTCAATCCCTGAAAAACACCCCGAGCATTAGAGATATTTTGGTCTTGCGTGGCATCCCACTAAGGGCACATCTATAATAGTGTGTCTTCCCTGCTCACTTCTACTAGTAATTTTGGCCTACTCCCATTGATTTTTAAATTAATTTTATTTGAGAAAGAAATAGCAATGTGACAGTTTCCAAATAGGATAGTTAAAATAATTAATGCATTGCATATTGTTGCCTTCATAGTAGTTATTCACAGTACAAGATGCAAGATACAGACATGATATCTTGCCTAAACACTATTAGTACAAATCTTTCTTTTCATTGAACTAAGAGAAAGTAGCTGTATATCTATTCTATTTTGTATATACAGATATGTGTGTGTGTGTGTGTGTGTATTTCACTACAAAATGGTCCTTCATTTATATCCCCCATTTTTATTTAGTTTTGTCAAAGACTGGTATTCCACTGCCATTCAAATACTATAGGTTCGTGAATTCAGCAAATAATCTAATATTTATTGACCTGTTCCCTTGAAAATACTCATTTAACTTATTTCTAAGTATTATGGAATGACATATGAACCTTTGAAATGAACTGTTTCCCCAAACTGTTTTTGTCTACATTCAATGTTAGTACAGGGTTTCCTTAAATTGCTAAGTGCCCTCGCCTAGGCTCCACAATGCAAACTTCCTTCTTCTGTTTCCCACAGTGCTGGTGTTACAGGCAGGTGCCAGTGATCCCAGTTTTTACCCAAGTCCTAAAGACCCTAAGAGGTCCCTCTCCTCCCTGAGAGGGCACCTAATCTTCTGGAGGGAAGCAATGCACCAAGGCACCTGTGATACATGGACTCTGCTGTGTGCTTCCCTGAGGAAGACAGTACTGAGATCACACAGCTGTACTAAATCTGCATTTTTATAAAACACATGAGGCCAAAGATCCTCTAATCCCTAACAGGTTCCCAGGTTTCAGGCTTTTCTGCCAGTGTCAGGAGTGGATAACACCTTGCCCTGTCTCCCACACAGATCTCTTATGGTCACAAATGAGGGAAACTCTACAGGGGTGCTCAGCCCATCAGTGCACGAGTGTAGGATTTCCAAGCCCTTCTTAGTTCCTAACCTTCAAAGAAGACACTTCATCCTACCTCTGTATTAACATGGAGAAAACTGAGATGCAGCCAGAATTAACTGGGTGCAGGCTCAGAATCATCACTGATGGAGAGTGCTATGTGATAAGGGAGACAAAATCCAGAGTCAGTGAAACCCTCTGGAGAGCCAACTAGGGTTTTTGAGGTTGGGTCACTGCCTGGATTCCTTGGAGGCTGTGCACCCAGCCACCCCTCCAACCCTGGTGAGGCCCCACCCTCCTGAGCACCTGCACTCTATCTGCCCTTAGCCAGACTCCATTGTGAGCTGCAATCCATAGTGCCATCAATGTTTCTTCTTTTAGTTGGAACTGGGGATTGAACTGAGGCCCTTGGCTTGCCAGGGAAGTGCTTATGCCACTGAGTCATCTTTCCAGCCCCAATTGTTCCTTTTTCATATAGATTTAAATGAGTAGAGCTCAAGTTTAGATTGTGCCTCATCAAATTTCAGATTTTAAGGCTTCTATAATAGAAATCACTGCTTAAAAAAATTCTTTTTTTTTTTTTTTTTTTTTTTTACTGTTTCTAAAGAAGTTTTCACTATATCCTTCAGGTTGTTTTCAATTTACTGTGCAGCCCAGAAGGCCTCAAATTCACAGGAATGTCTGCCTCAGCCTTCCAAATGTTCATTGAAAGCATTCTCCACCAACCTAAGCACAAATAGCTAGTCTTATTATTTATTTTTATGCTTTTATTACTTTGTTTTCTTGTTTGAAAGAGGGGATTCCAATAGTGAGGCAGGTCTTGAACTCATGGAGCTCAAAGATGCCTCAAACTTCAGATGGCCTCCTGACTCAGCCTGCTGAGTGCTGAGATGGCAGACATGTGTCACCAAGCACTTCTCCTGGGTACATATGCTCTAATTTATGTTGTATTTAGGACAGAGTCTACAGGATCTATAGGGTCTCACTCCATAGATTGGACTCCTGGTCATTTTCCTGTTTTCAACCTTCCAAGCACTGGGATTACAGGCATGTGCCATCACAGTCTCATTCACCACCTCAGCGCACCCCAGGGGCAGGGCCAGCACGGCAGGCTGGGCCTCGAACCCCAGCCGTTGCACTCTGCCTAAGCAGGTGATTTAGTCCACTAAGCTATTTGGCTGACCTTTCTAATTTGTTTTGGACCTAGGACATTTTCACTGTGATACATTCCAGTATGTTTGCCTGATCTATTAATTTATTTTATTTTATTATTATTATTATTTTTTTTTTTTTTTTTTTTGGCAGAACCAGGGATTGAACTCAGGCCCTTGCACTTGCCAGGCAAGAACTTATTCTACTGAGCCATCTCCCCAGCCCTTTCTATTTTTCTTTTGATACACTGGTTCCCTGTGTAATTCATGTTGGACTTTAACTCACTGTTGCCAAACCTGGCCTGAAAAATCACAGCAATCCTCCTGCCTCAGTTTCCTTTGTGATGGGAATACAGGCTTAAGTCAATGTGGGCTGGCCTTGTGTTAAGTTTAATTTAGAAACTTGTATTCACTCACATGTTATTTGGCCCACTAAACCTCAAACCTTGTGCTTGTCTTGCCTCAGCTTCCTGGAGCGTTGGGATTATGGGCGTGGTTTGTTTATTGTTCTCTAATATTATTTCTAAATCACCAAGTTGTTACAGAAGGATGTACATGTCATCACATGTCAAGCTTGCTTCTAATTGTTTCTCTTTCTTTATGTCTTCATGTCTCTGCTTCTTTCTTTCCCTGTCTTTCTTTCTCTTTTGGTCTCACAAGTAGTTTCTAACTGAACCTCCAATTCTGCTTACTTAGGATTAAATTTTATGACATCTTAAACTGCTTTGCTTTCCTATTTACTCTGTTTTCTCAATACTAGCCAAGTACTCTAGCCTGGGCTGGAAGTCTTTTCAGAGACAGACTCTCACTGTGAGGCTCAGGCTAGATGAAGTCTTTATGTAACCCACACTGGCCTTGAATTTGGGGTCGTCCTCCCATCTAAGCCTCTAGATTGCTAGATTACAAGTTTGCATACTTGGTGGCTGGTTGTTGTTCTGTGGTTGCAGGGATCAAGCTATGAGTTTGTTCATGCTCGGCCAGCCATCTGCCTCTTAGCTTCACACACTGCATCTGTTCTCTGCTTTTACCATGGCTCATACTGGTTGAAACAGTTTTTAGACTGAGTATGGTAAATAAGGCCTTAATGCACACACCATATACATAGTGCCTCTCTGAAAGTCTCAACATATAACAAGTCATTGTAGGTTATTGAATTGGAAACCTAGAGGACTGGCTGGTGTTGGAAGAACAACCCTGCAATCCCAGCACTCCACAATCTTAGGTAGGAGGACAACCTTAAATCAAAGGTCAACAATGCTATTGTTGTACTCAGGGGTCACAGGGGGAACAATTTAATACAGGAGATATATATATTTCACTACTAGAGTTTGAATCCAGTACATCTGCATGGGCTTATATTGCTAATGGCTTATATTTGTAGCCTTATTTATTATTTATTATTTTTGTGCAGGGTCTTACTACACAGCCCAGACTCATAGTAATCCTTTTGATTTCTGCCTCCATAGTTCAGGGATTATAGGCTTGTGCCACCACTCCTGGACTCCATCACTGGCTCAGCACACCCAAGGGCGTGGCTGGCATGGCATGCAGAGCCAGGGATTGAGCCCTGGCCCCTGCACTTACCTAAGCAAGTACTTAGTCCCCTGAGATATACTGCCTGGCTCTTCAGAGGCAGGCATGTGGGGGCTATAATCCCGGCACTCCAGAGGCTGAGGCAAACAGATCAGGAGGATTAACAGGGTGGAGAGAGAGGGACCAACAGGACTCAGGATGTGCTGGGAAGGGAGGATCCTGGAGGGTAAGGTGTGGCTAACAAGGGGGTATAAAAAGGAGTGAATGTGATGAGAAAAAGGTTCATCCAGAATCTTCCATTTGCTGCTGATCCTGCTGGAATTTGTAGAGCCTTGCCACCCTCTCTGCATTCTGCACCTGGTGAGTAATACTTTTTCATGTGCTGCCCCTAATCCATCTCAGCTAGTGTCCTGTAGCTACAGAGGTTCCAGAAGGCAGTTATGATTCTGTCACCAGTTTCTCTGCAGATATATAGGCTGGGGTTTTTGCTGTTGTTATGATTTTTTTGAGGATTTGTTATGTTGCAGAGTTGGGTTTCAACTCAGTACATAGTTCATGCTGGTTTTGTACTCATATAGACCAAGCTGTCTTCAAGCTCAAGATGATTTTTCAGAAAGTTTTATTAGTGACATTACCAGCTGTAGTATTGCTTTGGAAGCATAGATTAACAGAGATTTGAGATGAGTTGCATCCCCTTCTATACTTATAGAAGTTAAGGACTAGGGACTTTAGACCAGGGACTTGAGCAGCAAGTCTACTCCCTACTGAGTGAGAAGGGATGTCTGAGCCTTTCCTGAAAGGACTTCTGTGCCCTCCCTGTTCCCTCAGGTCCCTTGGACTTCCAGATTTACCAGAATGAGCCTCCATCCCCACACATACTACTGAATCTGGCAATTCAGAGCCAGCTGAGTGAGAAAGCCTTGGCCATGAAGACCATGGAATGTTTGCCTGGAGAGCTCTTCCCACCAGTACTCATGAAGGCCTTCACTAGGGGACACGCTGAGTTCCTGAAGGCCATGGTGCAGTCCAGGCCCTTTCCGTCCTTGCCTCTGGGATCCCTAATGAGCATGAGGGACTCAGTCTCATGGGACACTCATCAGCATGCTGTCCAAGTGGAGGAAAGAATGTTCCATGTTGTGAAGGATGGGCTGGGTGTGTTTCTGAGCCACACACCCAGTGTGTAGGTGAGTGAAGCACAGGGATCCTAAGGGGGAGAACATGGGAATCCAGTAAAGGCCAGACAGTGTCAGACATGGTGGGCACTAAAGGGATCTAATAGATTGAGATAAATCTGGGTGTTGGTGGGCCTCGTGGCAGCACAAATCATCCTGGGGAGAACAGTTAATGGGGGAGGCAACAGTAAAAGAAGCAAGAAGGTCCTGACTCTTCCTGCAGGCATGAGGAGTTAGAACTGGGCTGGGTGTAAAGGAGAAGAGACAAGCAGGAATCTACACATTGGGAAGAGTAGAGAAGAGAGCAACTTACCTTACAGATGAAGATAGCTCAGGAGGAAACTGGGTTCTGGGATAAATTCTCACACTTCTTCCTGCTTCATCCACAGGTGACTGAAGCTGCAAGTTCTTGATTTGCAAGTCATGCACCACAACTTCTGGATAATCTGGGCTGAGAATGTGGAAGTCTGCCCTCAGAAGCCAGGAGGAGCAGAAAAACAGAATATGGGCCCGAAGGAAGTAAGAAGCAGCCCATCTGGGTGATTTTCGACTCGTGGCTCACCCAGGAATGGCTGTGTCCTCTGGAGAACTACCTCCTCAAGTGGGCCCAGGAGAGGGAAGACCTGGTGCAGCTGGACTGCACAAAGCTGGTATTAGAGCCCCATGCTTTTGACCGGTCATGAAGCTGCTGGCAAGCCTAACCCTTAAGGCTGTGCAGGAGCTGGATGAGGGTCACCACTGGACATTCTTCACCTTGGCTCATTTTGCCCCTTTCCTGGGCCAGATGCAGAACCTTTAGAGACTAACACTCTCTGCCATCTCCGTGCTTGCCCTCATTTCTCTGAAGAGGAGAGAGCATTTGTTCTCTCAAATCACCTCTCAGTTTGGGAAGCTTCACTGTCTGTGACAGATTTAATGGACTCTGCAATTCCTTGAAGGCCACTTGGACTGGGCACTCAGGTAAGATACACATTTCTCTGGACAGTGACCAAAGTGCCTTTTTATGTTCTGGAACGATGAGGGAGCATGAACAGTGTGTCACTGATAGGGTATGTGACAGTGCTTAAACATGACTATCATGAAATTGCCATTTTCATTCATCAGCCCTACAATATTGTGTCACTTAGCAAATACACTGGAGTAACCAGAGTGGAAAAGGACATCATGCTGGACCAGGTAGGGCTCATTCACACTGATGGCGCTGTGGCAACCCTTCTTCCAGAAATGCTAAATGGTAAGGAGCACCAAGGCTGGTCCCCCTCACAGTTTCCATGAGAATCCTTTTCCCCAGAGTGGGCTAATGACCAGGTAAGCTGATGGCAAGCAACAGAGGAGCAGCACAGGGAAGAGGGACAGAAGCTCTGCTAACAGCCTTTTGGGCAACGCTATTACAGTGTCTAGTTCCTGCCTCATTTTTTCTTCCAGCCTGCCTCTTCCTGCCCTCTCAGGATACTCAGACATGTGAGGGGAAAGACACAGCTAAATGGAGCTAACTCATGTCATACCTGGTCCACCTTGCTCTTCCGCAGCACTCATTATTTTCACCCCAATTCCCAGATCTAACTGCTTGATCACTCTGCAGGTGCCTGATGTCCCCCTTAGAGGCCCTGTCCTTAACCCACTGCCGACTTTCTCATTCTGATTGGAATCAGCTACCCCAGACTGAGAAGATCAGAAAGCTAAAACACTTTTATATGAGTTATATCAAGCTGCTGGCTTTAGTCCTAAGCCCCTCTGAATTCTGCTGGATCACACTGCACCTATCCTAATGGTCCTGCAGTTGGAAAACTGCAGAATCACACATGTACAGCTCCAAGCCATTCTGCCTTCCCTGCTCTGCTGCTCCCAGCTCAACACCTTCTGCTTCATCAGGAATTTCATGTGCATGAGCGCCATGAGGAACCTGTTCTGCCACACTGCCAGGCTCAGCAACTTAAAGCTGGAGCTGTACTCTGTTCCTCAAGAGAATTATGTTCCCAGGCATGGTGTCCACAAGCAACTAAGGAACTAGGTTCATCAAAAGTTCAAAAGGACCAGGACAGTCTGCTTTTGTACTTTGCAATGTGAAATCTATTGCAGCTAGAAATTCTATACAATTCGCGCTAACCCATGTTCTGCCTGTATCCCTGTCTGACTGAATGGATAGAACATATATTTCTATTGGGGCTCCAGGAACACAGAGCTTATCTTTCACTGTGAGAGATGTAAGGACCCATTGACTTGCAGGACACCCCCTTGGAGAATCACTGACTTAAGAGTGGTAGTGACTTTTGTGGACTTGGGCCGTAGACATAAAAGCAATGTCAATTTTGTTGGATAGGTAATCCATGCTTCATATGAATATTGGATGAACATAAGGAATGAGCAAAAATGAAGACATTTGTACATGAACTACCTTTTTTCTCCATTGTCATTGTAACTGCTTTGCAAACAAACCTCAAAAGTACACAGTAACTGAGAAAAAAAAGGCCTTAGTGTTCTTACAATGGGTTTTGGGCTCAGAATTTCCAACACTGTTTAGAGATATATCACACTGTTCATGCCCTCCAGCCTCTGTTTCCTCCTGTCCCATATTACCTCCTCGTTTCCTGGGTCTTCTCCCCCTTCCTGCCCTTCCCTCTGGGACACATCCTCTTGTGTTCCCACTGAGCTGCAGACACAGAGGTTCTTCCCAGACACAGTTCATCTCAATATCTATGCTGGTCTTTCTCTTCTGAGCCTCAGTTTTAATATTCCAGAAAGCTGTCTAAGTCATAGGACTTTAGGTCAACATTTTCCTTCTATTTTCTATTCCTGTCTCTTGGATAAATCTATGTTGCCAACCTCCACTCCCTTTCAGCAACAAAATCCAAAATAGGTTTCCATTGAAAAGTGCAGGAGTTGTGCTTTGGAAGGCCACTAGGGAAGACAGAGTCTAAGAGACAATTGGGAAACTTCCAGGAAAAAAGAGGCCACATAAGCAGCTATGATGACAAAGCTTTGGTTTCAATATCTTCTGGCACAAGGGCCACATGAATGTCTAGAATATTCTAAGAACAACGATAAATACTCGTTCCCTGGGACACTATTAACCCTATATGAAAACCCTTGACTCTGGTGGTGGTTGAATCTAGTAGGCTTATTATTTTTTTCCTTGGCTGTGTGAAGAACCTGCTTCAATGCTCAGTGACAGTGTGTGGCTGGAGTCCCACAATTAGTGGTGCTAAAGTGACACCACATTGATTGTATGAAAACAAAGCTAACAGAAAACAAGGTTGCACATTAGTGTAAAGGCTTGCTGCTGGATTTCCAGGACTGAAAAATACAGATCACATCAAAAGGCCTCTACTTCTGTTAGGTCCAGTACCCCTCATCTCCTGAATTTCTTTGTACTCAGAGCCAGATATTAAAGTACATACTAATGTATTTATCTGTCCGCCTATTATCTATCTATCTGTCTGTCTGTCTATATATCTATCTATCATCTGTCTATCTATATCTATCTATCTGTCTATCTATCTATCTATCTATCTATCTATCTATCTATCTATCTGATAGAATCCTATTGCCTCAGACGCCCTGAGTGCTGACAGTACAAAGTCCTGTGATTTTATTCATGCTTGGTTTATTTTATTTTTAATGTTGAGAAGGTGTTCACTGAGCCACCATGTTGGCCTAGATGGATACAAATTAAATTGCATCCTTGGGTAGTTTTTTTCAGTAAAGATATCACTAGTCACCAAGTTTCACAGGCTTAGCTTAGATTTATGATCTTCCTGTCTCAACCACTCATATTGCTGTATCACAGTCCCATGTATGACAACTCTCCTGGCCCTTGGCTTTTCAAGGGCTTAAATATACCATACATCAAATTTGATGTTTTCTGAATACATAACTCAGGAGTCTGTGCATGAAAAGCTGAAAACAGTCTATGCAACATTTTGTAGTGTATCCTTTTCATTCAGAAATCCTGAATTCCTGGGGCTCTTGGTACTACCCTGACAACAAAATCCTTGGCACTGGTCTACAACAAAATCCTTGGCACTGGTCCCAGGTGGATCTAGGTGACTCAGGGTTTTATCCTAGACTGTGCTCATAAAGTTACTCACTGTGGAAGGCATTGACACTCACCTGGCATGAAAGCAGCAGCACTATATATACAAAAACTCAAGGAATGGAAGTGCAGCTTAGCACGAGGGCTTGATGCTGGACTCTTGCTAGTGCAATGCAGAGAACAAATCAAAACAGAAGTCCTCTAGTCCTCTACTAGTTCTGGTTTATATCAATTCTTGAACTGCTCTCAACTCAATGGCTGTTTCCTCCTCTCTTCAAGGAGATTTGAAAATGTAGGAACTGGTGGTCTTCACACAGGGTCCGCACACAGCACTGGAGCAGCTCCATATAAGATTTCATATTAGGGCTGGGGAGATGGCTCAGTGGAATAAGTGCTTCCCTAGCAAGCTCAAGGGCCCGAGTTCAATCCCTGGTTCCAGAAAAAAAATTTTCACATCGGAAAGGCAATGCACTCTACTGATCCCATGGAAACACCCTTTGCCTCTTGTGTCAGCAAAGACTAAGGGTCCCTCCTTGTCCTTACGATGATGCTTAGGTTTTAAGGGTCACCATAGTGTTTAATGTTCCCACTTTCCTGCAATGTGAACAATTTGGAGGTTGAGACAACATGACCATGAGAACTTTTATTAGTTGAGACATGGTCTGGCTAAGTAGTTCCGATGTCATTGAACTCATTATATTGACCAGGCTGGCCTCAAAATCACATGGATACTCCTCCCTAGCCTTCCAAGTTATGGAATTCCAGATATGAGCCTCTCAATCAGCTGTGACTCATAAATTTGAAACTCAACTTCATTAAGACCATTGTTTATAAAGTATCAAAATTTTAAATGAGCACTCAGGATGTATCTTGACTTCAATTACTAGCCTTCAGTAAAAAAGAGTTGACATCTTGGTTTTCTAGTATCTTCCATTTAGTTTCTCGATTTCATTCAGAGAAAAATCTAGTAGTCCTTAGGCCTAGTCCCTTAATAACAGAATAACCATTTGTACTTTGTCATTTACAAGGTCCCACAAGAAACACCTAGAGCCCCTGCACACTGTGATACCTGATTCCATTGACCATAGTATTTTACTTTACTTTCTTTTCCCTTATGTTAGAAAAGGTATTGGTCTGTAGAGCCACCTGGCCCTGAACTCACTATGCCACCCATGTTGGCCTTGAACTCACTGAGATCCCCCTCCCCAGGCTCCTGAAGCTAGTGTTAGATGAGTGAGCCAACATGCCTAGCTTTGGTGATAGTTTTGAGGATCCACACCCCCTCAGTGGATATTCTCTCCCAGTATGATTGGCCATGTGCTCTGCTGTGCTAAGTGACAAAAGTTCCCATTCACTACTTCTTATACAATCTTTTTTTGTGGGGATGACATTGCTATTTCTGTAAAGTATCACAGAGGTCCATTTCTTTATTTGCTCATTGTCCTGGGATTGAATTTATGAACTCCACATTGCTGTATATCCTCAGCATATTTCCATTTTAGAGTTAATATGTATTTATTGATTAGAGTTCTCACTGCTATTATGAAAGGCTTTGCTGTCTCTCCCTTGTCCTCTGTATGCTTTTATTTTCATACCATGTGTGTGTTTACATCAAACTTTCCTGGAAGTCAGGACAATTGTCTCTAGCAACTTCAGATGTTTTTCCTTAAAATATCCCTTCTCTCTATCTGGATCCAGGAAAGCATAACTTTTTCCAATTTCAGACTGGCCTTCGTTCTGATAGGCTGCTAGTATCACCATTCTCATTTTCCATCTATAATTCCATTCTATATCCTTTCTACTATGAAACACCTCAACCGAGACCAATTAATTCCTGAAAACCCTTTTTACTTCTGCAGCTTGTGTCAGACACTGGAATCCACTGAACAAGATATAACTTTTAGTTTTAAGACCTTAATATTTGTCTCTATAGACAAAATCTGGTGGAGTCCAGTTAAAGGAATCTTAATCTAGCATATTCACTATAGATTTTACCTTCACGATTTCCTGGGTTTTGGTATCTTCTGGGAAAGAAAAAGTTTTCTGAGAAATTGGAGCACATATAATCAAAGCATGAACATTTCAGCTAACAGGAATATGCCTAAATAATTAGACCTAGGAGAAAAGGTTGAATCCTCCCTCATACTAAAAGTGTTTTGGTCCCATAAGTACGCTGCTTTTGGAGATAGCTCCTTCTGGTGTCACCCAGAAGTCAGTTCTCTCCACTGTGTCTCAGGTTTAGCCTCCCGAAGGAGACCTGCCTAGAACACTAAGCCGGGACACAGCTGTTATATGTGTTCTCCTGGACGGGCATAGTCCTCTTTGTCTCATCTGACCCAGAGACGGGGTATGTGTCCTTTTTCTAAAATGACTTCCCTGTCTTTGGCATTAACAAAAGCTCATTTTCTAAGGACTTTACTTAATTGGAACTGTCAGAGTTTTCCTAACTTTACATGCCTCTAAAAAGGACAGTACAAAGAGGTGGGAAAATTAGGAAAAGTTAAAAGAAGGAAACTGAAACAGAGTAGGCCTGCCATTCCCTCTAGCATGTAGACGGGGATCAGAACCAGTCTATTCCAGTGAAACCTGTTCTCCAAGTCTTTAAGAACGGTTGCTGACCTAATGTCATTTAACTGGCAAAAGGAGTCCCGTGTTTCATATACAGGCATGTATATTTCTAAGTCTGAGCCGGCTAAGAGTCCTATTTTACAGAAGAGTACATGAAATCCACCAGGAATCCCACCAATGTCACTCCCTCTAGTGCTACTGTCCAAACTCAAGCAAGGAATACCAGTACATTTAGCATCTAGTTCAAATGCAGCATATACAAGTACATAGCAGTCATAAAATGTCCCATTAGAGAAATATTTTCATACTTGTAACATTTCCACGTTTTAACTTACGATTTACCAACATTTTGACCTACATTTTCCAAAAACTATATAAAAGACAAAGCAAAAACAATTGCAATTTTAACAGTACTGTGAAACAAAACTGTATGAGGCAAAGCATGAACAATTATGAGCAATGGGCAAAGACATACTAACATTTGAAGCATAAAAATTTGTTACCTAAGCAAGTCCCAATCCAGAATTTTCCTTACAGGTTTGAATCTGGAGAAGACAAAGCCAAAGAAATAAACATGCATGAGTCAAATAATCATAATAGGATAGTTATGAAAAAGACAAGTTAGAACGTTTTGTAGGTCCATTAGCATATATCTCATAAATGTGAGGTTTACTCCCTTTTTTATCTTCCATGGCCATTGTGTATTGTTTCAAGCAAACTGGCTTTTCCTATAATTACTGGGGAAAACACCAAGCAATCTCCAGTTGGCAAGAGGGGGCACTGGCTGTGTAACTATGGACAAATCTGCATAAGCAGACAAATTTGCATAGCTTCTTGGCTTCTAATATATCCCCCTTTTTCATTTTTTTTTTTTTTTCAGAGATGAGTGTTCCACTGCAGTTAAAGAAATCATATTTGGAGAAGTCTTTAAAAGACCTTTTCATACTTGATGCCAGTTCAAATATTGTAGGTACTTGAATTCAGAAAAATAACCCAATGTAGTCCAATAGTCCATGATAATAGTGGGCTATCAGTAGAACCAGCAAGAAGTTGTTGACTTGAGCCTTTCACGGCTCAACAAATTAATATGGTATTACTTTTAAACCTCATGGTTATAGTTTTCTGCTGGATGGTTAAGACCAAGTTAAAGCAAGGCCTATATAACTAAAAATGTAACTTTTGCTATCTGACAAGGTCAGTCAATACCTTCAGGATTTATGCTGAAACCACGTACACCA
Organism: Ctenomys sociabilis; assembly: GCA_004027165.1. Classification (NCBI taxonomy): domain Eukaryota; kingdom Metazoa; phylum Chordata; class Mammalia; order Rodentia; family Ctenomyidae; genus Ctenomys; species Ctenomys sociabilis. The sequence goes on along the minus strand of PVKA01024310.1, from coordinate 6,719 downwards.
CCTTGTAGGTCTTTTGTCAGTGTCAGCCATCCGGATGAGTCATGGCCATTGCTTGGCTAATTTGCTCTCTGTGAAAGCCTGAGAGAATTTTTTCTCTCTAGGTGACTCTCCTTAGGCACACTATAAATTAATAATAACTTTTCTCTGAGGCCACATAATCTCCTTGGTTAGAAATTGGAACACCACTGAGTTATAGGATGCCACAGCATAGGCTCTTTTATGTCCTGAGTCCTCACTGACCTTGAAGGGCTAGGGCCAAAATGTTGGCTATCCTTGTAGCCCTTCTTTTTCTCTAATGTTTTGGTCTGCAGACTTAAGTGGCTCACCCTCCAGAAGAGACGCTGCATGACATTATTATTATGTAACACAGGCAGTTGAGCTTAACATCACTATCTGTCTGAATATCAATAGCCTTAGACAAGAGATCATGTCTGCATTTTGTACTCTGAATAACTACTATGAAGACAACAATATGCAATCTATTAATCATTTTAACTGTCCTAATAGCCTTTTTGAAACTGTCTTATTGCTATTTCTTTCTCATTGAAATTAATGAAAAAAATTAAAAAATAAGACAAATCAAAAGGAATCTGAACAAAAGTGGAAGTGCTGTTTTCCAGCAACCATGGATATCTGAACTTTAAATCCCTATACCACATGCAAAAAAAAAAAAAAACCCAACTGCATATTTTTACACAGAAATTAGAAATGAACCCATATACAACACTGTAGTCAGACAATTATATGACTTTTTTCTTCTCTCTTTTTTCTTTTATTATATTTTTCAAAAAATTATTTTAAACAGAGTATTGTAATAATTGGTATGACAATAAAAGCAGTATGCATTTTGATGACCACAGTATTTCACCATTTCCTTAACCATCTTGTTTAAATAAATGGATAGTTTTACCCCTACCATATTTCATAACTGTTCTCCTTCCTTTTTTGTTTTGTTTTGTGATATGGCGGGTTGAACTCAGGACCCTGCGCTTGCCAGACAAGCACTTATTCTACTGAGCTAGCTCCCTGGCCTCTCTTTTAAATCTTAAACTCTCGCTTTCCATTTTAACTGTGTTACACCTTTCAATTCTTATTTCTTCTTTTGAGTTTTTATACTTGGGAGAAAAAGACATTTACACATATGGGTCTGGTTTATTTCACTGATGAGTATATCATCAAGTTGCATCCACTTCTATGTGAAGACTTTGAGTTTGTTTTTATTTATAGGTGAATTTATTTATTAATACTCCATTGTATGAAACTACCACATCTTTTTCAACCATTCCTCAGGTGATAGGCATTTTGGTGGTTTCTAAGATTTGGCTGTCACAAATTCTGCTGTTATAAACATAGGCTAACATATTTCACTCTGATATGATGTTTTCAGTTATTTTGTGAAAATTTTCAGACAGGATTTAGCTGGATTGAATGGGATTTCCAGTTCTAGTTTTTCTGAGGAAACCCCACAATTTGCATAATGGTTTCACCAGTGCACATTCCCACCAGCAGTGGAGAAGGGCTCCTTTTTCCAACAGTTGTTGTTGGTTGATTTCTGTATGATAGCCATTCTTTGTGGGGTGAGATGGTATCTCAGTGTTGTTTCAATTTGCATTTCAGGAATGGCTGTCAATGTGGAGCGTTTTTTAATGTATTTATTCACTTCTAGAATTTCTTCCTTTGAAAAGTGTATGTTCATCTTAGATGCCCATTTCTGGATGGGTCTTTAATTTTTTGGCACCCTAATGTTTTTTAGTTCTTTATAAATTATAGATAGAAGACCTATGTCTGAGTGCTTATTATTTAAGATATTTTCCAATTTTTTTGGTTGTCTTTTCACTCCGTTGGTAATTTCTTTTGATGTGCAAAAACTTTTCAATAAAAGAAGGTCCAAGTTGTTAATTCTTTCAAGGATTCCCACGCAGTTTGATTTTTGCTCATAAACTGTTTGCCTACCCCTATGTCTTCAAGATTTCCATCTACTTTTTCTTTTGGTGGAACTGGGGATTGAACTCAGGCCCTTGCCCTTGCCAGGCAAGTGCTTATTCTACTGAGCCATCTCCCCAGCCCCTTCCTCATACTTTCTCTTCCAGGAGATTTATTGTTTCTACTTTAATGTTTATATTTTTAATGCATTTTGACTTTAGTTTAGTGCATGGTGATAGATCTGGATCAAGCTTTAGTTTTTGGCATGTAGAGAGCCAGTTTTTCCAGCACCATTTGGTAAAGAGGCTATCTTTCTTCCAGTAAGTGTGTTTGGCCCCTTTGTCGAAGATAAATGTGTGTTTTTAGTTGCTTGCACATCTTCTAATCTATTCCATTGATCCTCTGCTCTATTTTTTGGTGAATATCATGCTGATTTTATCACTGTAACTTTGTAGTATAATTTTAAGTCAGGAATTGTAATGCCTCCTGCCTTGCCTTTGTTGCCCAGATTACCTTTAATATTCTGGTTTTTTTCTGGTTCAAAATAAATTTTATGAATGATTTCTCTATGTCTGTTGGTGTATTTTGATAGGGATTACATTAAATCTGTATAACTATTTTGGAACAATGGCCATCTTCACAATGTTGATTCTTCCAATCCAGGAGCAGGAAGTATCTTTCCATTTTCTGAAATCCTCTACAATCTCTTTTTTCAGAATGCTGTGATTTTCATTTAATAGATATTTTACTTCTTTAATTAGATTAATTCCTAAGTATTTCATTTTCCAAGGTGCTATTGTAAAAGGTATTGTTTCTGTAATTTCTCTCTCAGTATGTTTGTTATATGTGCAGATGAATGCTATTGACTTTTGAGCATTGACTTTGTATCCTGCTATGTTACTGAATTCCTGTATCAATTCTAGTAGTTTCTTAGTGGAATTTTTTGGGTCTTCCAAGTAAAGTATCATGTTATCTGCAAATAATGATAGTTTAACTTCTTCTTTACCTATCCTTATTCCTTTTATTTCTCTCTCTTATGTACTGGCTTTAGCTAATGATTCCAGAACTATATTGAATAGGAGGGGTGATGAGGACATCTTTGACCTGTATTATATCTGAGAGTAAAAGATTTCAGTTTTTGGGCCGGGGACATGGCTCAGTGGAATAAGCGTTTCCCTGGCAAGCGCATGCGCCTAAGTTCAATCCCTGGTTCCGGGAAAAAAAAAAAAAAAGATTTCAGTTTTTCCCCATTTAGAATTATGTTAGCAGTTAGGTTGTCACACGTGGCTTTTATCAGATTGAAGTAGAGGTCATCTGTTCCAATTTTCTGTGTGACTCTGAGCGTAAAAGAGTGTTGAACTTTGTCAAAAGCCTTTTCTGCATCAATTGAGATGATCATGTGGTTTTTGGATTTGGCTCTAGTGATGTAGTGCATTACAGTTATAGATTTGCATATGTTGAACAGTCCTTGCATCCCTGAGATGAATCCTACCTGATCATGGTACATAATCTTCCTAATGATTTACTGTATTCTATTTGCTTGGATTTTATTGAGGATTTTTGCATCTATGTTCATGAGAGAGACTGGCCTGTAGTTCTCTTTTATAGTTGCATCTTTGTGGGGTTTTGGTATAATACTTGCCTCCAGGAATGATTTTGGGAGAATTGTTTCCTTTTTAATTTCATTGAAGAGTTTGATGAGTATTAGGATTATATCTTCAATAAATTTGTAGAATTCAGCTTGTGAATTCATCAGGACCAGGACTTTTCTTTGTTGGTAGGTGTTTTACTACATTTTGAATTTCATTGGCTGTTATTGGCTTATTGAGATTTCTTATATCTTCTTGATTCAGTCTTGGTAATTTGTACCTTACTAGGAATCTGTCCATTTCTTCTGTGTCTTTCATTCTGTGAGAGTAAAGGTCTGCAAAATAGCTATTGATTATCTTCTGAATTTCCACAGGGTGTGTGGTAAATTCACTCTTTTCATTCTTTATTACTTAATTTGAGATTTTTGTTTCCTCTTTTTTGATGAGGTTAGGTAGGGGCTTATCAATTTTATTAATCTTTCAAACAACCAGATTTTTGATTCGTTAATTCTTTGTACTGTCTGGTTTGTCTCAATTGTATTAATTTTTACTCTCACCTTCATAATTTCCTCCCATCTTTGGGCTTTGGGTTTGGTTTGCTCTTTTCCAGACACTTGAGCTGCAGCATTAAGGTACTTATTTGTTCCCTTTCTGTTTTCCTAATGAGTGAGTTCACAGCTGTAAACTTCCCTCTATGAACTGCTTTCATTACATCCCATAAATTCTGATAAGCTTATTTAAATTTTTATTGAATTGCATATTTTGTTTAATTTCTTGTTTAATTTCATCTGTGACCCATTGGTCCTGAGGGGGTGTTTTAAAATTTCCATGTATTTATGGAGTTTTTGTGGTTTCTTTTTCATTTATTTCCACTTTCATTGCACTGTAGAGAGATAATATGCATGGTGATGATTTTTTTGTATATATGCTTAAACATGAGCTATGGACTAGTATGTGGTCTATTTTAGAAAATGTACCATGTGCAGCTGAAAAAACCATGATTCAGATGTAGTTGAATGGAACACTGTGTATATGTCTAATAAGTCCATTTGTTCCAAGTTCTGGTTCAGTTCTGCTACTTTGCTAATTTTTTGTCTGTTTGATCTATATTTTTGGGATAAGGGGGGTGTTAAAGTCTCCTGTGAAGACTGTGGTATTGGATATCAGATTTTTCATGTGCATTAAGATTTGTTTTATGTGGTTGGGTGCTCTCATGTTTGGTGTGCACATATTTAGGGTTGTCATTGCTTACTCTCATACTTTCCCCTAACCAGTGTGTAGTGGCCTTCTTTATTTTGTTTGATCATTCTTGGTTTGAAGTTCACACTGTCTGCAAAAATGATTGCTATCCCTGCTGTTTTCTGAGGTTCTAGGACATGTAGTATAATTTTCCATCCTTTGACTTTCAGCCTATGAAATTCCTTATGAGTTAAGTGTGTTTACTGTGTACAAGATATTGCTGGATTTTCCTTCCTAATCCATTGTGCCAGTCTATTTCTTTTAATTGGTGAATTGAGTCTATTTACATTGATGGCTATAATTGAGATGTATTGACTTGTGATTGACATGTTATCTAGGTAGATATTGTACACCCCTTTTTCTCCTGTGTTTAATCATTTTTCCTGTTTAGTTGGTTGCTTCTGTTCTCATTCGTGGAGTTCTGTTCACTTTGGTCCCTCTCTAGAATATCTTTTAGTAGCCTGTGTATGGTTAGCTTTGTCATCATGAAATTCTTTGTTGTCATGCAAGTATCTCTCTCTCTCTCTCTCTCTCTCTCTCTTTGTATGTTAGAGGAGGTCTACAGGGTTTCAGTACTAGATTGGACTTATAGTGATCTGCTTGTTTACAGCCTCCCAAGAGCTGGGATTACAGGTGCGTGCCACCACATCCAGTCTCAATTGCCATCTCGGCACACCTTGGGGGCAGGGCCAGCATGACAGGCCCAGGGATCAAAACCCCTGGCCTCTGACACTGCTTGCAGTTACTTTAATTCGCTGAAGTATTTCACTGGTCCATGTCATGAAAGTATTTCACTTCTCCATCAAACCTGAAAGAGAACTTTGCAGGCTATAGCAGTCCAGGCTAGAATTTGTTTTCTTAGAGGACTTGAAGTACTTTCCTCCATGCTCTTCTTGACTTGATGGTGGGTGAAGAGAAACCTGACGTTATTTTGATGAGTTTTCCTTTAAATGTGATGTTTCTTTCTCTAGTGGCTTTTAGAATATTTTTCTTGTGCTGGACTTCTGGATCTTGATTATTATATGTCTGGGTGTGTTTTTAACTGGGTTGATGTTATTTGAAGTTCTATATGCTTTGGTTACCTGAATATCAGATTGTTTCCCTATAACTGTATGTTTTCTTCCCATATTTTCTTCTATCTTTTGACACCTTTTTCTCATTGATGCCTAGTAGTCTTATGTTGTTCATCTTTGCATTGTCTTGCAGATGTTGTAATTTTTTCTGCATCCTAGTTTTTTTGGTGAGATATTTGTTACCTTTTCACTACCTGCAGTGGTGTCGTCAAGGTCTGAAACCCTATCTTCATTTTCATTCAAGCGGTTTTTCCAGCTTGTAATTGAGGATTTATTTTCCTGTATATCTATCATTTTAATCTACTTAATGCATTTTATTTCTTTCTTATATTGCTCATTCAATGATCCTATCGCTTTTCTATTGTCCTCTATTTTTTATCAGTGTCTTCTTTAGAAGCACTTAATAATTCTTTCATTATAGTTATAATTTATTTTTTTTACTTCAGAGATTCTTCTTAATATGATTTCCTTCATAAATTTCTTCATTGTTTTTCTTTATTTCAGACACTATTATTTCAGAGATTTTCAGAGATTTCAGATATATTATTTACAATTTCTTCAATACTGGTGTCTCCTGCATTTGTTCTGGGTGAGCTAGGGGACTCAGAACACATTTTTCCAATTCTCTTTTTCATTTTGCATAGCACTGTCTTCTGACCTTTGGTGTAGAGCTTTGGTGCGATTATTACCTTAGCATGTACTGATATTATTAATAGAGAGAGAATATGTGATTAAGGCAGTTATAGTTCTGTATTTACAGAACTAAAAAAAAAGAAGAAAAGAAGAAGAGAAGAAGAAGGAAGAAGAAGAAGAAAAGAAGAAGAAGAAGAAGCAGAAGAAGAAGAAGCAGAAGAAGAAGAAGAAGAAGAAGAAGAAGAAGAAGAAGAAGAAGAAG